>PVJO010013647.1:0-51066 GCA_004026905.1 Hystrix cristata
CATGGTACAGAATTTTCTTTTCAAAGATTCTGTCAAGAATAATTCCTCATTCCCGGGCGAGAGCCCAGTTTCACCCGCAGGCTGCGACCGATGCTCCGAAACTTACTCGCGACCGCAGGGGAAAACACCGTGCGGCGAGACGCAGCCGGGCGCAGGACTCCAAACCGGGCCTCCGCTCGGCCTCGTCCTCCCAGCCCGCGGCCGCTCCGGGCGTTGGGACTCGGCCGGGGCGGCCCGCGGGTCGGGGCCGCGCGGCGGGCGGGCTGGCGCGGGCGGACGCGGGCTTCGGGCCGCGGCGACGGCGGCGGCGAGCGCGGGCGAGGCTGCCCACTCTCCTTTTCTAATAAGGAGAAGTTTTGTCCAAGCCCCTCCCTCCCAAAGAGAGAAAAGTGTGTTTGTGTTCCTGGAAGTGAGGCTGATTAAATTCCTGGCTTCGGGTCTCAGTTCCGTGAGGTCCTGGTTTGGCCAACAGCAGCAAATAAATATTGCAGATGAAGCAGACATAAAATGAAAAGGTCCAGACACCTCATAAACTTCAGCCAACCATTGCAGAGAAGGCCGATACCAGGTTGTTGCTCCCGGGGCACCTCCTCAGTCAAATGCCAGAGGCTCCCCCACTCAAGAGGGACCTGGTGATCTGAGGCAGAGTCACTGAAATGGGGTTAATCTAGGAGAACCTTATGTCAGTGCTGCTAGAATATTCTTTACTGCATAAACAACTTCCTTTTTTATTATATTTTCCTCCTACACTGGTAGGAAGGATAATTTACAGAATGTTATGCGTCTGGGTTTTGTGACAGAAAAATGGGTGACTGCTCTAATTTCCGTGGGTGAAGGAGGAAAGGCTTAGGAGCCCTTCGCTGGGGCGAGCCAGCTGCGTTCCTTAGTGAGAATTTTTGCAGTCTAATTAGGATGAGTTACATAAAATTTACTTTGGGCTGGGCTGCCTTCTTGCAAAGTTAACTCATAATTTCTGCCTGTTATCCTTCAAAATGGAGAACTAGAAGAGTACACGGTGTGGGGGGTGCTCTCACCATTTCTGAAATAACAGACGATTAAGTTAATGAGTATCAGTCCTTAAAATCCTCTGAATGGAAAATGACTCCCTCTGATGTCTTTGAAGAACCACATACTCTTATGTGGGGGCTCTGTGCTCAGTTAGGCCCAAAGTGAATAATAAAGTAGTTAAGGGCCTTGTCGTGGTACCTGACATTTACACAGACCTTGCAGGTGCTGGGAACTCTAGAAGAACAATAGCATTCAGGCAGGCATCTCACTAGTTGTTAAAGAAATGCCATGGCAACATCCCTGTGAAGTCTGTGTGGGTGGATGGGCTGTGCCAGCATCCAAATTCGCACCATGGGTGCTCATGTGTTTTGCACACATCACCTTGCTGGTAAATCCTCATGGACCCCTATGTATTTAGTCACACATCCTTCATCAGCTACCCCAAAGTGGCTCCTAATTGTACTTCAGGCTCCGAACAAGGAGCAAAACCAAATACATACATCGGTGAGGGGGGCAGAGAAGAGTCTGCCCACAGCCTATGCCACACAGGTGACACTAAGAGCAAGGAAGCGATTCCTGGCTTACCTCGCTCTGCAGACATGTGGCTTGTATACAGGCAGCAAGAACAATAATAGTTTTCACAGGCTGAAACTTGAGAGAGATTTGAATTCTTTCTGTAGAGAGAACAAAATGTAAAGCCCTTTTTCAGCCAGGCATGGTGGCTCACACCTGTAATTCCAGCATTTGGGAGGCAGAGGCAGGAGGATCGCCTTGAGTTTGAGGCCAACCTGCACTACAAAGCAAGACCCTGTCTCAAAAAAATTAAAGAAAAGTCTTTCAGGATTTATAAAATATCCTTTATATGTTTAGTTAAAATATCCTTAGGCAAAGTGTGATGGTGCACATCTGTAATCTCAGCACTTAGGTGGCTGAGACAAGAGGATGGCAAGTTTGAGGGCAGCCTGGGCCTACATTGCAAATTCAAGGCCAGCCTGGACTACATGGAAAGATCCTGTCTCAAAAAAATTATGTTTTACTTTTCTATCTAAAAACAAAGGGCTAGAGATGAGTAGGAATGAGAGAAGAAAAGCTAAGAGGAATGGAATAAACATTTACTGGTCTGTTTCTCTATGTAAGAAATTTGTATGTCTGCTTTATTTATTTATGTGTATATATATATACACACACACATATATGTACATATACATATATATATATATATATATATATGCTCATTTTATTCCTCATGGTAACTCCTTAAATAGTTGGAGAAACAACTTCAGTTTCTTTCTTTCATATATTCATTCAACAAATGTTTACTGTATGCTTGTGATCCAGGCACAGAACTAGTCCCTGGAAACCTTCACTTTCAGGGAGTTTAGATGCTAGAGGGGTCATCTATATCATCAGGTAGACACACAAAGATGATAGGAAATGGGAAAGAGAGGTGAATGGTAGTATGGGGATAGTCCGTGGAAGATGAGAGGATCTTTCCTTGTTAAATTCAGCTGAGATCCTAAGAATGAGTAGGAAATAATTATAAATAAAGTGAGGAAAAAAGCATGTTCCAGGCAGATGGAAGACAGGACATGTGCAAAGAAAGCCTCTGCAACAGAAAGAAGTGTGACTGATTTGCCGGAACCAGTATTGGCCAATCTGTTTCTCTGGGTTCCTAACTGAAAATATCAGAAAAACCTTAGCCCATTTTTGCTGAAGACGGGGTAGCTTTCAGAGTACCCTGAACTATTGGAGAAGTCAGTCCAGTGACTTTGTCCAAAATAATTCTGTGGAACTTGTGCCATGAAGATACCACTGGTCCTTGTATCACCAGTGACATCAGTACTGGGCACTGGACACTGCTGTCACTATGGGGCACTGGGCATAGTCATTACCCTCATAAGAAGGGATTCCACCTCACTGCCATTAGTTGCTAAATCAACAACTGCCCAGCTGTGTCTAACTGGCAGAGCTAGCTTGCACATCTGTCCCCTAGCCACAAGGCAGGATTGGAAAGCAAAGTGGGCAGTGAGAAACACAGCTTCGAAGTGTGCCTAGCAGGAAGAATTCCCTCTGTATTGCCCTAAAGTCCCATTGCGTCATTCCACTGGTACCCACAAAACCTGCAATGTTTGAAAACTCAAACTTGTTAGGAAACCCCCTTTACTTAAGAGAGGGTGATATGATGATAGGTGGAAGCCAGTGGGAATGAGCCTCCTCGTGACACCTGTGTGAGACTTAAGAACCATTCTGATACATTAATACAGATTTGCCCAGCTGCCAGTGGAAAATATTCAGAAAAAAAATTGTCTCTACTGAACATACAGACTTTTTTCCTTGTCATTATTAACTAAAGAATACAGACAAAGGACCCTTTACATAGCATTTACATTATAGTAGTTATTATAAGTAATCTAGAGATGTTTTAAAGTATATAAGAGGATGAGATTAGGCTCTATGCAAATATTATACAAGTTTGTTTAAGGAACTTGAGCATTTAAGGATTTGGGGATCTGGAGCCAATCATCTGTGGATATGACTGTACAATGCATTAGTTTCTATTGCTGTATAATAAACTACCATAAAACACAGCATCTTAAAACAATATATGTCTATTGTATCGCATAGTTTTTGAGGGTGAGAAATCTGGGAGTGGCTTAGCTGGGTGGTTATGGCTCAGGGTTTCTCGCAAAGCAACAATCAAGGTGTTGCTTGGGGCTATAGTCATCTGAAGTCTAGACGGGGCTGGAGGGTCCACTTCCACGGTGATTCACTCATAGATGCTGGCATGAGGCCTCAGTTCCCCCTTAACTCTGTGGCTCTCCTCAGGCTGCTTTAGTGTCTTCATGAAGTGGCAACTGGTTCATCTTAGAGTAGTGATCCAAAGAAATCAAAGCAGAAACCACAGCATTCTAGTTCTATAAACTAGCTTCAGAAGCTGCATATCGCCACTTCTGCCATGTTCCATGGGTCACACATACCAACCTTGATACAGTGTGGGAGTGGGAGGGGACCACACAAGGCATGAATGCTGGGAAGTAGAAATCACCAGGAGTCATCCTGGACACCTACTACCCTGTGTTGTTTCTTCTTGCTGATGGGGTGTTACTGGGAACATCTGGCTTTATTGCTTGGTCTGTCAGAAAGTACCCCGTGAGGATAAACTCACATGCTTTGTCACTTGGTGACTAGAAACTCAAGTCTAGTAGCATGTCTAGTACTCGTATCTGGTAGCAATCTCGGACGTGTTTCTTAAAAAGAGAATGGTTACTTTTGAAAGAGAGTTTTCTACTTGTGGCCTACTACAGCTCCTTCCAGCATGCTGATATTCCACAGTTGGCCAAAAGGGTCAAGTGCCAGAGCTGACCTACTGCAGCCTTGACCAGCTGAAGAAACTGACTCCCACCCAAAGCTATAGCACATAAATGAATCGGAGCAACATGGCTCCAAGAAAACAATAATAACCATCTAGAGTGTGGACATGCTACAAAACTGGAGGTATACTGAGCCCCCAGAAGGAGAAACAATTTTCTTCTGTTTTTGTTTTGTTTTGTCTTCTTAGGATAGTTCATCTTTTTTTTTTTTTTTTTTAACAGAGAACCCATTAGATCAAGACCTGCATAGAGGGTTCCAGAGACAGTGCTAGTTTGTTTTTACAGAGACAGCTTTGGGAGCAGCAGCCACTGTTGCTCTGTCACTTGATTGAGCTAGTATCTTTTCTAAGACTTAGCTGCCTTTTATACTAACCAAACATAACTCAAAGGTGATATAATAGGAGTCAACTTTCCTGTGTCTTTCAGTAGCTCTCTTTAGTTCCCCCAGGGATGCAGCTTTGGTTTTGGTTTCCAGTTTTTGTAGGAAGAGGTAGCTCCAGGATCTTCTTTTTTTTTTTTTTTTTTTTTCCTATCACAGTAGCCCTTCTTCCTCAGATCAGGAAACTTCTGAAGAATTTCTGCCCACCGTGGAGTACATCTATTCCCAAGTCTACATTCAGGAATAAGGAAGTAATCTTGAATCAGTGTTGGAATGTCACCAAACTGTCACAAGATGGATTCAGGCCAAACTTCACTCATCACTTGATCATTACATTCCCATCTCTGATGATCCACCATGGTATTCTGGGACCGTTGGAATTAGTTTTAGCTCAGAACCTGTATCTGATAGTCCCCAAGAAGTCTGAATAATTGCCATGCCCCTGTGTCCATTTGCCCCATAAGTGGCCATAGTTCCCTTTGGGCAAGACTGAAAGGAATACTTATTATGTTCTTGGTGGTCCACAGGCTCTTCTCTTTGCAATGGCTCATCATTCAGAGCACACTAAGGCGTTGAATTAACCAAGTCTGAGATGGGTATCATTGCAGGCATGTTGTGTCCACCCATGTCTCTTGCATCCTCTTTTCTGTGTATCCCTCTCCTGGTTTCTGGGTTCTTTTGCTTCTACTGTCCCATACCTGGAATTCTCTTCAGAACTCTGCTCTTGGGCTACTGAAGCCGCATTAGCCACATGTAGGAGCTGGAAGTGTCTTGGGATTTCTCTTGTGGTACATAAAAGATAGATGAGTAGGATGCCCATGAAAAATCCACTTCAACATTCCTGTATCCCCAAGGCATTAGATTATTTCTTATGTGTTTGCTGCTCAAAGTGTATGAGAACCAAGAGTATGGTGTCACCTGGGAACTTATTAGAAATTCAGAATTTTGGACTGCACCCCAGATCTTGCTAAATCAGAATTTTAATGAGACTGCCATACTATTCATGTGCACATTAAGCTTTAAGAAATACTAACCTGAATTTGGTATGCCAGCAAACTCCTGGCATCTCAGCATCTTACAGTTAGGCCACCCCTGAGCACAGGTATCAGTCAAATAATTGAAAACATAACTAAAATCACTTCCAGCTGTTCAGCCTAGCATATTGAACATGGAGTTCCTGGTCTACACAAATGCCAGTAAATTCAGCCTTATCTAAAACTATATTTTTCCCTCCTTGTTCTAGACCCACATTCTGCAAATTTCTAAAGATAAATACGAGCAACATCTGTGTATCCTTTGCAGTGTACATCTCTTTCTGGGTCTATCTTCTCATTACATCCCAGTCATAAGCCTGGAAACAATGAGGAGTGGCAGGGCTAAATCATGAAAACTGGCTCACTGGCAAGAGACCGGCCTCAACCATAACCCTCCAGGGTCTTCAAGCAAAGTAAAGATAGTGTCACGAAAAGACAAAGGAAAGACTTGTGATGGGGTTGGGATGCTTGGGAGGTCCTATGGTTTGAATGTGTTCCCCAAAGTTCATGTGCGTCAGGAACTTAAAATCCCCAATGCAGTTTGTAACAGTGTTGAGAGCTGGGATCTTGAAGAGGGGCTTAGCACATGAGGCTTCTGCCCTTGTGAATGGATTAATACCATCATCACAGGAGTGCGTTAGTTGTCATGGGAGTGCAGAGCCTGCGATAATCTATTCTTGCAGTACAGAACAGAGTAAGACAAGAAGCATTGGAATCCTCCTGTCATATCCCATTTCATCCCAATCCACTACTACCTGGTTGAGTCAAAGAATGAAGGAATGAGGGTATGAATTAATTTAATGTTATAATTTGGCAACTCATGGGATCATATTTTGAGTTCTGTTTTGCATATTTCAGCCTTGCAGTCTTAAAGGTGACAAATTATTTCAGTAGCCTTTATTTCTGTTTCTGTTTTGAGCTGAGTACTTAGGACCTAGACCTTAGGACCTTAGGACCTAGGTAGTCTTATTTTTTTAAGGTCTTCATAGTCATAAAGTAACAACCACCTTATCACCTAATTCTTGAGCACTTGTACTTTTGATGACTGTTCTATGTCATATACTATTTAACCCCCCAAGCCTTACCTTTAATGGACACTGTATTCCAGATAATACAGATAATAACTTAACAGTTTGATCACTGGATCTCATAACATTTTGATATGCTAGATTTTACTGATTTTATCTTCAACCATACTGAATAAAAAAGTTCATATTCTCCTCTATCGTTGTGAGGGTCCATTCACGGCAACCACTGCTAGAACAAATTATAAATCAGGGTTTTTAAAATCTCAGGCAAAATAGGTCTACTCTAGCTAGCGCAAGCATAAAAAGAATTTACTAGAGGATACTAAGCAGCTCCCAAGCTTTCTAGGAAGGCAGAAGAATCAGAGGGACCATTCAAACTTTTGAATTTAGAACTGGCCTCAGGAGCACCTAGAATTTGCTTTCAGGGCACAGCCTTTTCTCCTGGTTCCACTGATGTTGTCACTAATTGTCCATGGCTTTTCTTTGGCTACTGTGTCTCCTCCTCCTGCTGTCTCTGGAGACTGGTTGTGACACTAGCCATGACTTTCATCCTCGTCCAAACAGATTGCACCGTATTCCTGTGTCACAAGCTCCAGAGTCTGATGTGGGGGAAACTGGCAGCCAGGGCAGGAGCCACATGCCTATGTGCCTATGCTTTAGCTGCTAGGGGTGCCATGGAATAAAGTTGTCATCTTTGGCAGTGGCACGAAGTCTCTGCAGCCCTCAGAAATTAATAAGTTGGGAAATTCCCCAAGCAAAGGAAGGGGTTCAGATACTGGTTCCATTATAGTTCATGTTGTTGAGTACAGATATCAAGAGTGAATATGGGCAAGATGAGGCCAGAGACGTAAGCAGGGATCAGATTAGTAGAGTTTAAAGGTTTCTTTAAGGGTTGGTTTCTTCTAAAAGCAACAGAAGATTTTAAAGGGTCTTAAATTGAGAAAGAGTTGTCACATGTACAACTTTTGCATTATAATATGGAGTGAGAGAGGTTGTGGGATGTACTTGTCAGGCTAGTTCGTGTATTCACATGAGAGATAATGGTACCATGAGCAGTGTCGGTGGCAAAGAGGGAGAGATGAATTCGATAGAGTGGATGATGGTTGATGGTTAGATATAGAGAAGTGAGGAGACAAAAGTATTTCAATGACTTCTGGTTTTTAGCTTGTGTCCCTGGGCGAGTGGTGGTACCATTCACTGAGGTAGGATATATGATTCAGTTTGGGACAGGTATGTAAGTTGTACATGATGGGTAGTATTGAAAATCTTCTGATTGCTTTTAAATAAGCTGAACTTGATTAAAGTGCCTTTGAGATATCCACAGGATGATTTCAGGAAGATAGTTTTATATACAGATCAAGATCTCCGAGGAAATATTTGAGGTGAAAATATGAACATATATGGCACCATATGGTGCCATTTGAAAATGTCAGTGTGAATGAGATCATTTAATAAGTGTGTCTAGGGCAGGACAAAGTGGTTCCGGAAGTGAGTCTGTAAGGCTGAGATATTTCAGTGGTCAGACTGGTAGACTTTGTTGGTTGTTTTCTTCCTGCCACTGTCCTTCTTTCCTAACAGAACTCCAGTTCTGTTCAGATATTTCCCTTTTCCTTATGCAGCTCTGGGCTCTGGAGAATCTTTAGTTCTACATGGAGCCTGATTAGTATCAGGGTAACCCTACTCTTTTTTTGCAGTGATGGTTCAAGAATGGCTGTGTGACTCAATACCTGCAATGAGAGATGAGAGAAAAACAGTTCTTGGGCTTTGGGAAATGTGTCCTTGCTCCCAAGTGAGAACCAAAGAGAATGACGGTTTCTTTTATGTACTTCCCTGGTACAAGACGACATTTAGATCTAAAATGGCCCTCAAAGCTTCATGTATTTGATTTGGGGGCATTTCAACTGACTAGCTGTTAAGAGGCAGGATCTGATCAAAGGAGGCCAGTTACCAGGGTCATGACCTGGAAGGGTTTATCTCCCTTCCAGGCTCTTTCCTTGACTCTTTGCTTCCTGGCTGCTACAGGTTCTTCTGCCACATTTTCCTGCCTGGAGCTGGCCAGGTATGGACTAAATAATGTGGACCCAAATAAACCTCTGCTCCTTTAAGCTGCAGGTCTTGGGCATTTTATTCCAGTGATGAGGAAAGTGACTAATATATGTGGATATCATCTCTGAGTCCAGTTTGAGTCTAGATATGTTGCTTAGCACTGCTGAAGCTCTCCTGCATATTTATACCAGATCTCAGAGTTAGTAAGACACCTGGGAGTTGAACTCAGGTCTGTCTGAAGGCAAAGCCCATATGCTAGAACTCTTGCCCTGCATGTGGAAGGAACACCTGGGTTTTCTTTAGTTGTGTCTTGATAGTTCTAGGGCAGGGAATGGATGTAAATATTTTAAGTTTTGCAGGCCACATGATCTCCGTCTGAACTCTCCAACCCTGTCGTAGTGAAAGTGGCAAAGCAATGATAGACAATATGTCAGCAAGTGGGTGTGCCTGTGCTCCAATAAAACTTTATTTACAAAAACAGGTGGTGGCCTGTAGAGTTTCCCAACTCTTGTTCAAGAGTAAAAGATTGAGAAAATAAATTCTGGATTAAGAACCTGGGTTTTAATTACAAGTGTCATTAGTAACTAAATTTAATTGAAGTGCTTGCGGTAACTTGAAATTTCAACACGCAGCAAATCCCATATTATATTTTTAGAGTTTGTTTTTAAATGTATGTATATCCTTCATTAGTAGGATTCAGATCAGCACAATGAGAGTTGATTTCTAAATACTGAGTAAATAAGAATGGTTCGTGGATAAAAGGTTTGACCAAGTGCACCGTGGTTATGGCAGAGAAGGAGGAGGCCGAATGGAGAATGGCGGCTGCCTGAGGATTCTAGTAGATGATGTTGTCTTTCCCAATCTGACTTCATCTTTGCTTCGTCCCTATTTCCCATCCCCGAGAAGCTGGGGCTGAACAGAATTCTCTCGTAGGGAGCGGGAGTGCCTATTCCACAGGACCCTGTAGGTATGCTTTAGGACCCCTTTTCCCCAGTGAATGTTCAGATGGTCCTAAACAAGAATTTTTGTCTTGTTCTGCAGCAATTTTCGGGGAATAGGATGTTCTTTGTTGAGTAGCATGTAAAGTGGTTTTGTTTTGGTATAGGCTTTTGAGTTTTTATTTTGAGGCAGAGTTTCACTATGTTGCCTCAGCTGATCTGGACCAAGGAGATCCTCCTGCTGCAGCCTCCTGTGTAGCTGTGACTACCAACATGCACCACTGTGGCCAGCCACAAGTAGGTTTGTGATCTGTGTGACCAGAAACATTTATTCCCCACTTTTTATTTTGTTTCTATCCCAGAGCTTATAACAGTAAGGAAAATGTGAGCCAACGAGCATCTGGACCAGCAGTGTTAGCCAGAGCTGTGGAAAGAAAGGTGAGACAGGAAACCATATGAAGCAATAAAGGACAAAATTCAGTGGTGTCGCAGTCGCTGAGGAGAGTGAAGCATGCTCTCCTTTACTGCGTGGTGGGCTTTCTCAGAGAAAGCACATGTTAAAATTGGTTCTCCACAGATCAGAGCATTTAATATTTCAACTCTGGCAGGAATAGTCAAGAGCAGTTAATAACAAGCCACCACTTTTCCATTTGCCTCAAGCAAGGTGAGCTCCAGCCTCAGTTCTACCGGTGAACTTGTGCCAGGCCCCCCATTCTTGCTCCAGGCTGGCTTCCTAGCACCTGCTCTTGGGTTGGCTCATTGTTTTGTCACTGCTGGAGAGAAGCCCCCAGAGGCTTCAGGCCTGGGCAGAGAAGACATAAGAAACGATGAATCTGCTTTAGACTCCACCATCTCCACATGCTGGATCAGGTACCCAGAGGGGCAGGTTAACTCTAGCCAGGGCGACTTGAGCAAGCAGGGCAACAGAGAGGGTCACGAGCTGAATGTGACAAGTGTTTAATTTCCCATATGCCTTCTGAAGCCTGGACTAGAAAAGGAAGAGATTTCAAAAGACAGCAATTAGCTCCTCCTCACAGGTGTGCACCAAGCAAAGCCACCCCTAGGAGCAGCCTGGCCTTGTGAGATGCCCTGCAAAGCTGGAGGCTGAGCTGGGAGCACAGAGTGGCTTTTTCAGAGGAGATTCTTCGAGACAGAGTCATAACTTATTCATGCTTCGTAAACACATGCAGACACTCAAGTCCCTCAAACACAGCGTGCTACATTGCTTCAATGAACAGCAAACGGGTACCAGTTGCAGCCCAAATTCTGCCAGCTCTGGTGGTAGGGAGCACTCCAGAGCCAGCCATCAAGCCCAAAGCCAAAGCAAATGATGTGAATACAATAAACACTGACCTCTTAAGCCACAGGAAAGACCTTGTTTGGCCATTTCTGTGTCTTGCTTAATCTGTAATAGTAAACCAGAAAGTCTTAGTAGCTGAGCTTGACCTGATAGATAAGAGGTACCATAATCTCAGCACTCAGGAGGCTGAGGCAGGAGGATCAACCAGAGTTCAATGCCAGCTTGGGCTATATAGCGAGACCTTGTCTCAAAAAAAAAAAAAAAGAAAAGAAAAGAAAAGAAAAAAAGGAACAATGTATAGCAGACCAGTCAGAGAAGATGAATGAGTTTTCTGTGTGTGGTTGGAACAAAGAGCTAGAACATTTTACTGGAACCTAAAGGCTTTGTATATGCCCTCGACAACTTCAGGCATTCAGATGGAAAAAAACAACACTGAAACCCAAAATATTCCAGTACACAAGATAGCCAAGTGGGGCTTTATTGATAAGGTTTTTGCAAGTCACTGTAGACACAGCACATATTTTGGGAAAGTAGGCTTGAAATAGCCATTTATTCCCATATTTATCAACTAGAATCCTATGGCTGAAAGGCCTCTCTAAGATCACTTAGCTCGGTGACTCTTGGCATAGTGCTTGGGATGTTATACATCCTAAGTAAATGTTGTCTGTCATCATCATCAACACCCCCAGGACCTTCATAAATTAAACCTGTTCTTGCAATTGAGCTTTCATAGGATGTATATTGACAACATGCACTAGTTTCTAGTTAAAAGAGGAGGCACTATTTTAATTTGTTTCTAATTAAAAGAGGAAGGCTTGTTTCTAATTAAAAGAGGAAGAAAAATACATGAGTTAGTACACTGAGACTTGACATTTGGAATCAGTTAATTCCAAACAGAATGTGTTGGCCCAAAAGGCCACACTCAGGGCAAAAGACCATATGGTATCTTGGTTGGCAGCATCCAGCAGATTGCTGAGGGAATTATTCTCTGGCTCAATTGTTTTCACCTTAAACAATCTGGAAACGGGAGTACACCTTATGTACCCTCAGAGGTAAGTCAAGAGTTAAAGACAACTTGGAAATAACTAGAAGTTGAAAAATATTTGTCTCCACAATGGAAAACAAAGTATGATTTTACAGAGAATGTTGAGAATGGCAGTCCACATTAATTAGCATGGGCTTCTGTGTTCCTGACTTGATAGAAATAATTTTGAGGCAGGCTAGGATTTTAATTAAAATGACAAAAAAAAAAAAGGATTCATTGCATTCTCTTGTGTGATTGTAATCAGCAAAACGCATGAAGTTAGAAGAAGCTGGTATGAATTTGCAGGTGGTTGGAGTAACCTCGTGTGCAATTCTTATAATTTTAGGAGTCCTTAGAAATTAGTTTAGAACTATTATTTTACAAGAAAAGAGACTGAAGTCTAAGCAAGTGATGTGACTTGCCCACATCCTACGCAGTCAGTGACATAATTCAGCTCTGCCAACCTCTATCCCATACTCCTCTCACTTATACCATTTAAAGAAACCCCGTATAAATGTATGTCAGCTCCTCCCATCTCTTAGCTTTTTTCTGTTTTAGCCTTAAAAGAGATTTTTCACATGTATAAAAATTTTGATATGCTCATTATGTTTCCTGAGATATTTTAGGCTTTGAACATTTATATATAACAGAATAATCTTCCACCATAGAAAATATGCTTTTTTCCTCTCCCAGAGTCTTATCTATGCAACTTTTTTTTTTCCCAGTATGGGGGTTGAACTCAGGTTCACTCTACTGCTGATCTAGCTCTCCAGCCCTTTAAAAAAAAATTTTTTTTTTTTTTTTTTTTTGAGACAGGCTCCCACCAAGTTGTCCAGGCAGTACTCAAACTTGCAATCTTCCTGTTTCAGACTCTTTGAGTGCTGGGGTTACAGGTGTAAACCACTGCACCCAGCTCTAGGCAACATTCTTCATAGACATTGATCTATAAAAGTAGGTATTTTCACTGTTAAAGGAGACTGCAGGCCTCCATGTCCTGTCAAACTCCACAGGAGACTCCAAACCAGGCCTCTGACTTTCGGGGGTCTGGAGGGACACACTGGTTTGGGGGTGCGGCATCAAATATGCTGTGCTCTTCTGTGATGCTGGGTAGCTCATACCCCTCTGAGGTATAGTTTCTCTTTCTGTAAAGAGGGGGTTGAACATTCTGGAGTCCAAGGTCCAGACTTATAACTATTGTCCCACAGTGATTTTGTTTATAGTCAGGCTCTGCTCTTGCAAACATACTGAACTGGCTAGTGTCAAATAGACTGCATAGCAGAATAAATGTAAAATTCATTTTTTGCCATTAATAAATTATATAAAACTCCAAGTCATCTTTCCCCTATGGGCCTTTACTTTAGTGGTGCTTTCTCCCATTTTGTTTAATATATCACAAATTAAGCTGGAAAGATGTCATGTGGACTCATACTTTGGTGAAGAAAAAATTCATTCATACAAGAAGACTGGAATGAGACACTTGAAGCAGATGTAGTGGAAGCTACTAAGTTGTGTGTTGTTTCTTGCTATGTAGAAAGGCAAACATAAATAACACCTGAGTATTAGAGGTTGCAGAAAGAGCACAGTAAGAAGATTCGCTGGGGAAGATACTCCAGGTCTTTTTGTATTCCCAACTATAAGCTCTGTCTTCATTTATTATAGTATTATTAATAATGGTTTGCATTTCCTCCATAAGGTAGGTCCAGATCTTTTTCTTTCAAATGTCAAGTTCTGTTACCACCACCATGATCACCATCATCACCACCATCACAGGTGGCGACAATATTGTACTTTTCATCCTGATCTTGAGCTTGAGGCAGTATGAGCTGCTTGTGGCAGTGAGAGGGATTCTTTGTGTGAAAATCCAAGTCCACCAAGGCATGTAGAAGACCTTCCTTCACTCCCTAAGACCTTCCTTCACTTTCCCAGCTACCCAAGGTGGATGCAGCTGAAGATACTTGCTAAGGTCAGACCTGTGGCAAGCATAGAACTTCTTCAGGTCTCTCAGGACAGTGCTATCTCCATCCACCAAGCTGGAGTCTCCTTTCCTGGGAATCCTCTGGGTGGGCCTCTAGATCTACACTGACTTCTCTGTTTCACTTCTCCCAGTGATCTGAGACTTAAGCACACTGCAAAAGGGACAGTGGGAGTCCCCGGAGCCTGAGAGTAGGGGATTGACACCAGGGATGCTCGTTTTGAGAACTAGTCTTGGCAAGAAGTCCCCAGGATCCTATTTAGTAGGAGAACTGTGGGGCTGTTTACTAATATGCTCAGCATTCTGAAAGCTCTCAAAATGGTGTGGGTGGTTAGAGCTGAGAGAAAAGTAATAATAACAGCAACAGTACCAGAGAAGCCACTTATTGAATGTTTGCTAAGTGATTGAAACTGTACTAAGCACTTCATGGTCATTCTTAATTCTTATAAAACACCCAGAGATCACTATTACTCCCATTTTACAGGTGAAGAATTTGAAACTTAAATCGATGAGACAATTTTCCTAGGTCATTCAGCATACAAGTAGCAAGGACAGATGCCAGACTGACCCTGAAACTCGTTTGGCCACTACTTTGTGCTGCTCCCAAGTGTCCCAGTTCAGAGGGTCAAATCCCAGCCTTCCAAGTGGCTTAGAAGACCTAGAGGTGACAACTCCCCTAACCTGGTCAGTTAGTTGAGACTGAGAGTCTCAAGCAGGCCTACTGATAACCTGGGGGGGCCTGGGACAAGGTGGCAGTGAAGGCCCATGTGACCATATATACAAATATTTTAAAGTTATAAGTCCAGATAACAACCTGCTAAGTAAAATGTGTCCAGTCCTCGCTGGAATTGTATTTCCTGGTCTTAGAGTGGGATTTGTGCTGATTGTCCTACTGTCCCCTGAGGCTACTACTCATTATTAGATCTGGGTAAGATATCACTTGGGCCTATACATTTTGGGGATTTTTCGGAGGTCTTTTGAGATAGGGTCTTGACAAATACACCTCCATAACTCCAAAACTGAATAATATACACAAAGTTAGGTTTCGAAAAAGACTGTAAGTTGCGTGATTGAGACACAATTTTGGTTGTGGGTTTGTGAGCTGTGGGCCCTCAAGTACAGGTCTGATAGCTGGGCATAGTGATGCACACCTGTAATCCCAGCACTTGAGAGGCAGAGGCAGGAGGACTGCCACGAGTTCAAGGCCAGCCTGGACTACATAGTGAATTCAAGGCCAGCTGACTACGTAGTGAGACCCTGTCTCAAAACAACAAGTACAACAACAAAAACCCCAAAAAAGTATAGGTCCTGGTGCCATCTTACCCACATCTAATAGTGGGCAGTAGCCTCAGGGGACAGTAGCACAGTCAGCACAAATCTCACTCTAGGACCGAGAAATACAACTTCAACAATACCATTCTTGTGAAGACAATTCATTGTGATCTGAGGTGAGGAATTTAGAAGAAATAAGGCTTCAAGTTGTACTCTGCAGTCTGACCTCATTTTTGCTGTAATAATTCAATTTTTAAATTATCATTTAGGATGGAATTACTTATCCCTAAACTCACGTATTTAAATTTGATTAGGCAATATAGATTGAGCTTTAAGGCTTAACGGAAATAGTTTTACATTTGGTTAATGTGTTAGTAACTTTCCATCCATGCAGAAACATCCCATTGTCATTTGAAAAGAACATTTCTCCAAAGGAAAGCATGGTTTCTGATTTTAAACAATTCAGGTCAAAAACAGAAGATTAATTTCCCTCACATATATGGCACTTTTCTAGTAAATAGGATAATGAAAATGCAGAAGAAATACAGAAAAGGGGCAAGAATAAAAAATTCACCAAAGAAACTTAAATATAAAGTGAAAATATACTCAACCTTACTAAAATTTTAGAATTGGAACTCAAAATATTAGGTGTACATGGGAGGGGAAGAGAAAGAGAGAAGAAAGAGGGAGGAAGAGAAAGTGGTAACATGAGAAGACAGAGTTTCTCAAATGAAATGAAGTATAAGTTGGGTTGACTTTTAGAGCGTAGGGACTGTGGTTTTCATTATCTGTCATAATTGAAAATGTTTAAGAACATTGACTCAGCAGCAACTTCTAGGAATTTATCTCAAAGAAAAATATCACTTGTACCAACTTATATGAATAAGGATGTTCCATGCTACAGTGAGGACTAGAACATAGAATTGCAAAGTGCAAGAATCTTCAAGTTTACCATCAGTTCTGACAAAAACTACAAATTCAGGAATCCCCTAAATTCTGCTCAATTTCAATAATTTGCTTGAAGGACTCACAGAACTCAGCAAAGCTGTTGTACTCACAGCAATGTTTATTTATCACAGCAGAAAAATGCAGATTAAACTCAGGCAAGAAGAGACTCACACAAGGCAGGGCTCTAAAAACACCAACTGTGGATCATCCGGCTGTCCCCCCTCAGTGTAGCTATGCAGACCGGGCCAATTCCTCCCAGCAACGATGGGCAACAATATGTGTGGGATGCTGCCAATCAGGGAGGCTCACCTGAGCCTTGGTGTTCGGAGGTTTTATTGGAGCTTGGCCAAGTAGATATGACTGACCACCTGCAAGTCTCTTTCCCTTCCAGAGGCTGAGCTGACACTGTGTGACTCAAGGCCTTCCGCCCACAATCGCATTCTTCACAAAGACTGTGGTGTGGCCAAGGTACCCAGGCAAACAAGCCACTCTTCCCTGGCAAGACATTTTGGGGTTTAGAAGTTAACCTCCCAGGAGTCAGGGGCAAGGAGCCAAACATTTTCTTGGTCAAGGCTAATTCTTTACACAAAATAGGAAACAAATTGCTTATCAGGAGTAGACTGAATAGGTAAATTGTATATAGCCGGCCACGGAACACCATTTACCCATTAAAGAGAATGGAAGCAGATCTAAATATACAGACAAAGAGGACAGTGTAAACCACAGAGAGCAAGCTACAAAATAGTATGTATATGTATGGTAGCATTTTTGTCAAAAACAAGAACAAATTTCCAGGTTAGGATATGTGTAGAAAAAATTTTGAAGAATATATACAAAATCTTTAACAGTGATTCTATGGGGTTGGAATTTTTGGAAGACGTTAGCTTTCTTGTTTCTATATTTCCAGTTTTTTTTTTTTTTTAGTAACAAATACATTTAAAATTTATAATTAGAAAACTAAGTTTTAAAAGAAGACTTAGGAAAACAATTTTCTCCTCTTTATTATGATAAGATGCACTTTCCAGATTCACACAATTACTTAAAATTTACCAGAAATAAATGATAATGATAGGTATATGGGGTTTAGTATGCTTTTCCTTGTATTTTTGTACTGCTTCAAAATATCTATAAGCTCTTGAGCATGCACACGCTCAATTCCAAACACACACACACACACACACACACACACACACGCACACACACACACACAGTGAATGAAAATGGTGGCAGATGTAGGCATTCCTAACCCTTATTTTACAGGAGGTAGCTATAATTCTTCTGAACACAAGAGCCATGAAGACATTTTAAATCCAAATATAACTGGTGATTATGAAAGTTTCTCATCATTTTGGTCTATTTGGGCTGCTGTAGCAAAATAGCATATTGGATGGCTTATAAACAACAATTTATTTTTCACAGTTCAACAGAAAAATCCAAGATCAAGTCACTGGCAGATTTGGCAGAGTTGGTATCTGGAGAGAGCCAATTTCTTGTTCATATATGGTGATTTCTCTGTCCTCACATGACAGAAGAGACACAGGATCTCTCAGGTCTCTTTTATGAGACCACTAATCATATTCATGAGGCTTCTGCCCCCAGGATCTAATCACTCCCCAAAGCCAGCACCTCTTTACCATCACCTTAGGAGGTAGGGTCTCAGTAAATGAATGTTGGAGGGCTGTAAACCATAGCTTCTTCACCTCTGCCCCAACAAAAACTGACAAGAATGCATTCTAATTTGGCTCACATGTAGTGTAGCTATAAATGTATAGCTACATAGAGATGTTGAATTTTCTTTTGAAATGAGACTATGCCACACAAACTAAAATATCTATTAAGATTATTGGTTGTCTAAGCCTGGGGGTGGGAGCAGAGAAGGTGTTATGGACTGAATGCATAAGTCCCCCCAAATCTATATATTGAAATCCTAACACCTAAAATGGTAATGTTAGGAATTAGGAGAAATGGTGAATCACAGGGCCAGAGATGTAGACAGATCACATACATCTGGAGGACCCACCGTGCTGTATTCAGAAACTTGGATTGTATTCTGAGTGAAAGAGAGTCACTGAAGAATCTTTAAAAGGGTCTATCAGGATGAGAAGTATGCTTTGGACAGAACATCCAGGCAGTGTTAGTAATGATGAATTGGAGTGGAATAAACCAGGAGGCTGAGAGGCCATTATACTTATCTGGGTTAAAGGTGATGCAAACAGGATCTCAATGCTTGTTAAGTTCTGTTTCCCAGGAGTCACTGAGGCCTAGCCTCACGTACGGGTACAGAACAGGGCTGCCACTGTATCAAAATGCTTGGCTAATGAGTGGGGTCTGGGCTTAGTCTGTTTGCTGAGAGCAGAGTGTCTGGGATGTGCGAGGTGAACACAAATAATTCAAGCCTTCCTCTGATCACATCTCCTTTTGCTTTCTCTCTATCATTGTGAGTACCTCTGTGAAGAGGCCCAAACGAGAGCTGACCTGAACTGTCCACTGTGAGCCCAGCTGCCTCAGCTAGGCCAGCCCACTCTGTAAGGAAGTTGAGGCCACCTTTCCTTCCTTTCACTTCTAGACAGAGCTCTGCGCTTCTCAGGAGCAGCTCCGGAATCATGGGTTCTTCCACTCACTTAACTCCAAACTCCCAGCACTGACCAGAAGAAAGTGGCTAATAAAGACTTGCTCTCCCTTATCCTGGGCTTGTGTAAACAGTGCCGGTGAGCCTGGTGATCTCCACTGGGCATGGGCACAGCCTGAGAGTCCTCTTATTTATAGGATAGTCTCTGTGATGGATTAGAGTTGACCATCAAAATGAAAGCCATTCATGAGTAGAGGCTTCCACAATGGATGTCAGTACCATCCAGGACAATATCCAGTTCGACACAGTTCTCTAGTTTGGGTTGTTGGTATGTCTGAGGCCTTATCTGGCCTTCGGTTCACTCACTTCTGGTTTCTTCCTTCTCTCTTTAACTATGTTGCCTTGAGGCCAAACCCACCTGAGCCACAATTCCAAAATATGAATTATGCAGACAGTTAACACTCCAGGAATTCTGAAATCTTAGGAGATCCAGTGAAGTCTTTAGTCAGCTAATATGAAGTCCTCCTCCTAGTCCCTGAGTCCAGTCCTCTGTAGGAAAAAATGACCTAGGTGACACTGGTTTGGTCCCCCAGGAAATTACTAGTTGAAGAGAGCTGACCTGGTGCCATGAAATGTACCTAGCACTACAGGCACCATAAGAAAAATGCTAAATGAGCAGAAAGGATGATGAATGCTAGAGGAATTCAAATACACAGGAGCAGATATTTTGAGAGAGAGCAAACAGTGTTCCACCCCCGATTCATCACCCAGTCACTGGCTCTGCTCCTACCAGGACCAGATGATGGGAAGGCAAAGCCAGGTGCCATGGAATGAGCAGGCAGGAGGAGGTGGCACCCTGCTGGTCTGGATGGACCTGCAGAGCTTCAGCCAGGCCTCCTGGTACTGACTGAGGCTGTGGGAGGCGGGCAGGAGTGGGCGAGCAGCAGGCACACTCATCACCAGGAACATCCACATGGGTCCCTTGTCATCATCTGAACTTAAACTCCTCTACGCCCACAGCCCCCAAATCCCTGGGGAGGCAGAAGGCAGAGAAGCCATTTCCAGGCTGAGGAGGCTGGTGCGTGCTCCACAACGCTCCTCCTGGTGACTTCGCAGCAGCTGATGCATGAGGACTGGAAATATGGAGAAAGATGAGAAGCTGAGGAGCAAGAGCAGAGAGTCTGAGATGCCCACACACATGGCCCCAGGTGCAGACTGTTCTGTGGATTTGGGGCCTGAGCAGAGACACGTCATCCCCTTGCCACTTTTGATAACCGCTGAGGGCCTCTGTGGGGATCCGGGTTTAGTGGACTTAAGAGCCCACTGACGAATCTAGGCATGGACACTATGGGTGATAAAGTTGTAAAGTGCCTTCGGTGATTCACATCATGTACAATTCCACCTCCTTAAATTTTGTATATAACAGTTAACTGGGCTAATATAAGCAAGACAACAGATGAGCAGAGAAGATGAAAAGGTAACTGGAGGATGCTTAGAAGTGGAAAGAGGCGATGTCACCCATCATCTTGGGGACTCTCTTCTGCTGAGAGAGTGCCATGGTACGTGGCTTGGAAAAGACTTAAAGCAAGTACAGAATGTCCTCAGAAGGTAACTACAGAATACAAAGCAAGCCATACCAGGGAAGGCTATTGTTCTTTGACTTCTTCCCATATCTCTCACTGCAGTCACCTCAATAGGCTCATGGTCAGACACCAAGGGAGGGACCCTGTCGCGGGCACCATCAGAGGATCTCTCAAATCAGCTGCTCCTTCTCCACCTAATCAAAGCCGTAGCCATTTCTCCATTGCACTGCTAAAACTGCCCCCTCAGTTCGCACTTCTTTTTTTTTTTTGTGGTGCTAGGGATCAAACTCAGGCCCTTGTGCTTGCAAGGCAGGCACTCTAATCACTGAGCTAAATCCCCAGCCCCCAGTTCGCACTTCTTGATTCCAGTTTTGCCCCATAAATGAATAACATAGGTTTTACACTTCCCTTCTGGAAAAACAGTCTGTTAAAACTACAAAGCTATTTATGGCATTCTACTATTTAAATCCAAATTTATGACCAAAGGTTTCAAAGTTCTGGATGATCTGAATGATTCATATACACTTTAAGGGACTCCTGGGATCTCCTTCCTCCTCTAGCCACACTGTTTCCACTTAGTTCCTCAAGGGCTTTCTGCTTATTTTCTGTCATTGGGATTTTGAGTCTGATGATCCCATTGTCTGAAATGTTCTTTCCTCTGCTTTTGAAATAGCTGGCTCCTTCTCAGCCTTTAGGACTTGGCGTAAATGAACAAAGGTCATAACTGACTGCCTTGTCTATTTATATAGTTAAATTTAAGATACCATGAGTTTGTAAGATGTACCATTATTTTATGTACTACTCAGAAAACAAAATGCCACTCATATCTGAAGCCTCATCTATTATAAGTTGCATTTTAATATCAGAAATATTAAAATGTTTTTTCAATTGCATGACCAGAATCAATGAACTATGGGAAATAGGATTTTTCTATCATTATACATTGTCTACCTCTATCAAAGCCCTTATCACAGTTAATAATATAATGAAATATGGAAAACAGAATTTCTCTATTATGCTAGAACCTGTTCACTTCTAGCAAAGAACTTATCACAGTTTTTAAATATATACCATGCATCTCAGACCTGGCCATTAACTGAAAGGTCCAGGATATCAGCAATATGTATTGTTTGTGACTCTGTAACCAACCAGTAGCCACTGCAATGCCTGGTCCTTGGTAGATGCCTCATGATTGGCTGGTAACTAGAAAAATGAGTGTAGGAAGTGGTGGCCTGGAAAGTGAGAGATTTGGACTCAAGAATAGTTCTGTCACAGCCAAGTGTAGTGTTGCACACCTATAATCCCAACACTAGGGAGGTTGAGGCAGGAGGATCACTGAGAGTTTGAGGCCAGCCTGGACCAGTAGTGAGAGCCTGTCTCAAAATAAAATGGCTTTGTCTTTAACCAACTGGGTGACTCTGAGCCAATTACTATGCTTCCCTGGGCTCTGTTTCCTTGTCTAGTTAGTGAGAAAACTAAACCCAGGTATGTCCCAAAGCCCCTTCCAGCTCTAACATGCCTAGAACTAAGTGAAGAAATCTTTTCCAATTGTTTAGGTTGCATTCGTGGGAAAGTGTCTGTTCCCATAGATGCAAGAGGATTTGCACATTTACTGCCCTTCAGCCACATCATTACATTAGTGGATTTCTTCAAATCCAGCTAAATCAGACAGGAAAGAATTTAGCGCAGCAGAGAAGGCTACTTCAGCACTGGCTGGAGCTGCCCAAACTGCTCCCATCTCTACTCCACCCACGCTCTGCAGTAGCATCAATAATAAATGAGGACCACTCAGCATTGCAGGCAGGTGCCCACTATGCTCTGTGAGGCTGAGAGAAGGCAGGTTTCTGAAGAAAGAAGCTTGTTCGCTCTCTACTGTGAGAAGTGCTCTCAGGACATGGCATCCTACTATAAAAAACACTTGATGATCACTTATTCTCTCGTGCACCCCAAGCTTTATGATAAGGAACCTGTATGTAGGGACCAGGATTCTAGGGTTGAAGGGAACCAGCCTGAATGAGTGTGTGCCAGCCCTTTCTAGAACAAAGAGTCAGTTAATAAATATTTCCAGCTTTGTGGACCATAGGGTCTCTGTAGCAACTACCCAACTCTGCCATTGTAGCATGAAATCATATCTAACCTGACAGGAATGGCTGTGTTCCAATAAAACTTTATTGACAGAAACAGATGATGGGGATAGATTTGGCCTGTGGGCTGTAGTTTGCTAACTACTGGTCTAGGATTTCACATTTAGAGTTCTCCAGGATCATGAGTTGACTTCTTAGGCTACACCTTAGATTGACCAATAGCAAATGTGACTCTCACCTGGGCTGAGGGCAACACTTCCTTCATCTCCTGAGTCCATAGGATGATAGAAAAGTCTCCACCATCCATGTCTAAGTCCACCTTTTCTGGCAGGGACACCTTTTGCTCCAGTTAGTGTAGCTGGTGCCCTAATCAGAGCAGAGCAGACAAAGAGAAGCTCGTGTTCGGGAAATTAATTTGCCATGCGTTCTTTGCTTCTGTCCACTTGCTGAAACAGATGTACAAGAGTTTGACTCTAATCTTCTTCTCAAGGGTTCTTGCAATCTAGTTGGAGAGATAAAGCATAAATATGTGAGAAGTTAAATAAAATGCAAGACCTGGAAAACATTTCAATGAAATAAGAAAAATTTTCTCTCTTTTCCAGTGAGCAAACAGAAATGATCATATACTGCACATAGTATTACGCTTTTTCAGCAATGAGAAACTCAATTAGTTCTTGAATATAGTATAATCCATCTGAGCTCCACCTTCCCCCAGTATCCTGCTGTTACTTTGCAGAGCAATTTCACTGTTTTCTTTCTTGCTGTAGACAAGGCTTGCAAGTCCAGTGGGGTATAAGAAATAAGGCCCATCTATCCATGTCAGATGCCATTAGTTACCTAAAACATAGAAAAGGATTAGAAATCAGTCCTTTTTCTCTTGAGATCAAATTCTAGCTTGTAGTCAAGGGCGGTTAAGAAGGACACCATGAGGATGTATAATCTGCCTGACCACATTAAGGGGAAGGGCAAACTCTTACCCTCAATTGAAATGAAACATTTGTTCATTCAACAAAACAGGTGCCAAGTGTTTACTCTTGGCAGGTACTTCTGTTCCCAGATGGGTTTTGGTCTGAGATGTGCTTCTCCTATAGCAAGGACATTAGTCTAATGCCTCCAAGAGCAAGGTAATAGTGAACACAAACATATACAATACTCTCGTAACAAAAGCATAAAAGTAAAACTGCAAAGAGAGCAATTCAAGACTTCTTTAGCTATCACCTGACATTTTATACTTTTTCGGTTAACTCTGCAAGCGAAATCTCAGCTGTCCCCTAAGGAAGCAGCAGCCCAGACAGTGTAGTGCCCTGATCGCTCCAGGTGATTTCCTTAGCCAAATGGATATGGCAGGTGTGTTCTGGTTCAGGGAGCAGCAGCTGCCAGGGCCTGGCCTTGCCCAGCCCTCTGCCTGGGAGTACTCCTGAGGACATCCGCACTGCCCAAGGAGACAGCCTCTGAGACGAAGCCACCGAAGGGCGAATGGGACTGCTGACTGGGACGCAACAGATAATCTGGTCTGAACTGTTTCTGAGCTGCTGTGCAAGGCCAGGGGCTCCTGGAGCCAGCTCTGCCAGTACAGTGGCCATTGTAAGGACCAGAGCACCGGATCAGAGCCTGGGCTGGTGCTCTAGGTATCCAGCAGGCTGTTTCTCACCATGCTGGCTCCGCCTGGCCCCTGCACCTGCGCACCGGCTAGAGGAGCGCGTACACATTTCCAGTCATCTTCCTGGTTCTTGAGTGCACTGTGTCCTTGGCTCCCTTCCTCTGCCTCCCTTTCTGCTGGATTACTTTCCACCACTCCACCAACAACCCTCCCAACAATTCCAACTCCTGTTGCTTTTTTTCAAAACCTGTAACTAGGGAACTTGGAGAGTAGACTCCAGCTCTCTCCTTCCCCAAATCTTTGCCCCCTTCACCTGTGAGAACTCATAGCTCAGGTGCTATGAGCAATCACTTTTCTGGGACAAGGCTGGACCTGAGTCTTCCACAACTTTGCATGAGCAATTACCACACTCAGAAATCACCAAGAAAAGCAGCTCTGACCCCTGGAAAGCCAGGACCACTGAAACAGATGAAATTACTCATTAGTGATCAAAGTGATTACAACTCAGATTCATGTTAGAAAACATATATAATTTTAAAGTAATCAGATATTACAGTGAAATCTCTGAATTTCGTTGGAATCATAATGCTTTTGTCATTCTATCTCATGGCTCATGTTTTATTGTATATCCTATTATGCTGTATTGTCAAAGGGTGGTACTATATTTGAAAAAGTGACTTCTTTCACCCAGAAATATAGAAAGACCTTGAATTAATGAGAAAACCCCTGGATTTTCCTTGTGTCTGCTTGTCACTTATTTCAAACAGATAATTGATGAAAATTATGGTAGAGCCATAGTCCACATAGACCTAGTTATTCCTGGATTTGCATCATAGACTCGGGTTTCCCAAATGTCAAAAGGGATTTTATCATGCCCTCAACCATTCCTGTCTTTGGCACAACAATCAGCAAATATATGTCAGCTCCCAGCTTGCTGGTTATCTCCCATTCCCACATTTCTTATGGATGTCCAGTATCTTTTCTCTGGTTTGCTTCTGGATCTTATTAATCTGTGTTCCTGAGTATGAATTAATCTTGGAATTTACTCCAGACTGTGATTGATCTTGTTATTTTTTATGAATACCTCTGTAGTCTTTGATGCATTCTCATTGAAATGAATTCAAATAATACAAAAAGATACTTAGAGAAAATTTTAATATTACTTGTCCTTCTACCACCCAAACCACTATTAATTTTTTGGTAGACATCCTATCAGGCCTCTATTTGGATATATGCACACGTATAAGTATACAGATACAATTTTATAAAACTGGCATTGTACTATAAATATAGTTGGAGGCCTTGCTTTCTTCTTTCAGTCATATGTCATTTGGAGAAATGGTTCTTCCTGAGCCTCTTGTGCTCCTACACATCTTCCTGGGTATGCTAAGAATACACTGCTCTTTCTTAGGGTTACGTCTGCATGGAGGGATGAGGTAAAGCCTACCTTCTGGACAAAGGCAGGCTTGCTAACTGCTGCAGTAAGATGGAGGGTTCTCAGGCTCACAGCCTGACAGCAGCATGACTATTAGCATGTTGGCACTGGTACCCACAGAATGTGAGGCGAACCCCCTGTGTACCACATCCATCTGGACTGGTGGCATTGCCCTCCTGGTAGCTGATGCACACATGCTGATACACGTGCTGCTGTGGTGCCATAGGAGTAAAGTCCCTTTTCTTTGATCCAAGAATCTTATTCTTTTGTCAACATCTATGAAACAGTAATGTACAAGTTAGTGGTTTAAAATTAGGGTAAAACGAATCTATATGCAATACTCATCTTCATCGTTCTACATACAATATAGATGTTATGGTTTAGATCTGAAACATTCCCCCAAAGTCTCATATGTTCAGAGGTTTAGCTTTTAGAAGGCAATTGGATTATGAAGGCACTATACTCATCCACTGATAAGTTTGTAGTTGAATGTTCCATTAGGAAGCAGGGCCTGGTTGGAAGTGAGTCACTGGGGCTTGACCTAGAAGGGTTGGATAGGGTTCTCTTGCCCTGGCCCCTCCCTTCTTTCTCTGCATTTTGGCCTGTCATAGTTGAATAGCTTTCCTCTGTAATAGCCTTCCACTCTGCCATTTCTGTCAACCATGCATGGACTGAACCCTCTGAACTGTGAGCCAAAAGAAACCTCTCCTTTTTTAAATTGTGAGTGTTGGGTATTTTGTCTTAGAATCAAGAAAGTGACTAATACAAGATTCAAATTATTTTTCATGGCTTCATAGTATACATGGTGTGTGTGTGTGTGTGTGTGTGTGTGTGTGTGTGTGTGTGATATAGTATGTTTAACTAATTCCCTATTTTTGACATCTTCTCCCAGTTTATCCCTGCTGCTTTTTTCCTGTCTTCCTTCCTCCTTCCCCTTTTCTCCCTTCCTTTTTTCCTTTTATATTTTAGACAATGCTGCAATAAATATTATTGTGGAAATATTCTTTCACACGCATGCAATTTTCTCCTGAGGACAAATTCTAGAAATAGAATTTCTGGATGGAGGAGTATTCTTGTTTCTATAGAGTATTGCTATTAGAAACTAGGGTGATACATTTTCCTAACTGTTCTTAAAGGAACCTGTCCTTAGTATAATGCAAATTTCAAAACTGTTTTTTTTTAACATTTCTCAAATTTTATTTTAAAAAGACGTAATTTACAACAGTATCAAAAATATAAAGTGTTTAGGAATAAATATTTTGTAGCAAAGGTACAAATTCTATGTGGAAAATTTAAAAACTTTTGTTAAAGACTACAGATTATGGGATTCTTTTACGTAAGACTTGGGCGAGATTTAGCAGCTGGAGATTTTGCCCCCAAGTCTCCAAGCTGTCGTTTGGGAGGCAGGTCCTTCATCTGTGAGGTAAGTCTGGGAGATAAGTCTGGAGGCTGGGGCTTGCATGGCAGGCAAGGTGGTGGGAAGTTCTCCAGGCTTAGGTGGCAAATCCCCGATTTGGGGTTAGGAGGCCAGTTCTGTGGGCCTTGAGGGAAGGTCTCCCAGGTGGTGGCTTTTGTGGTAATTCTGCCAGTTGTGATTTCTGAAAAATCTTAGGTGGAATGCTGGTTTTGTCTAGGGGAGAAATAGTGGCTTGTTTCTGTTTTCCTTAGTGCTACTTTCTGAGGGAGTTTAGGAGTAACTCTTGAGTCAAGGACAGTCTTTGCAAAACTGGTGCCTGATTCTTCAACAGCCCCTCAAACTTGTGAGAGGTCTGTCTTTAAGATGATGGACCCAAATCGTTACGCCAAGTGACTGTGCCTTTGCTTGGGATCCATGAGGTAGTGGGCTTAATGGGCTGGGTAGGGCTCTCTGTGTCTGGGTGGTGGGGGAAGAGGCCCCTCCTTGGATAGGGTGGAGCCTCCACCAGAGGTCTGGGTACTTAGAGGGAGTGGTGAGATGGGCCAGTTGGACCTTTCCTGGTGTTCTTAGAAGGCAGGAGGGAGCCTCTGAGGTTGGTGACATGGGTGAGTCTTGCTCGTGGAGACAGACATCTGCTTGGTGAAGGCTCCATGGGAGAGCTGTTTCTTGTCCCATAGAGTACTGAATCCTGGCCAGCTTGTCCTGGGGAAGATGCTGGAGGAGTGGCAGAGGCTCCCAGGTCTGGGTGGACACTCTTTGTCATCCAGATCATCACTTTCATCCATCTCCTCCTGTCAAAGGTGCCGCTCATATTCAACATGGATAAGAGGGTTGAATTGGCCAGATTTAGTCTGAGAAATTGGATTTTCACACTGGTAGCTGTGAGTCTGTTTTCTATGTTCAAGGTAGTTTCTCCAGCTTGGTTCACAATATCCACAGTGGGCTTGCCTCTGGGAAGCTTCAGACTTTTGGGTTTGCTATACATGGTACAGTAGTGGGAACCATATTTCCCACGGACCATCTACTCATCCAGGTTCCTAAAGTTTTGTACAAGAAGTCAACCAAATGGAGAGATGTCTGGTCCAGACACCAAGATCAAGGGCCAACTCCTTGAGCTTCTATCCGGATTCCATCAGTGGTTCCATTAGCTCTGTCCCTTCTGCAGAGACTTGAGTTAGTGCAAGTAAATCCCTGGATTTGATAGCTTCGAGCAATTCATTCAATTTAACTGATGAAGAGGAACAGACCTTCCTTGAGAATCTATGGTCTACATAGTTTGCAGTAATGTACTCTCTTCATACAGTTATATCACTCGAAGGAGCAGGTTTTGGTGAGGTACTGGGTAAGTTTGGTTCCATAATTTCATTAAAACTATCATTTCCTACATTCTTGGCCAGCAAGAGTTCAGAAATTTCTAATTTGTCTATTGCTAAAGACTGAATGCAAGAAATATGGGCCCCTATTTGCCTGTGGAGGCCAGAACATTGTACACAGGTCAAAATACCCAAGTTGGTTGAAAGCAACATGGGTTCTGATGAGCCACAGCAACACCAGTTGTTCCCAGAAAGCTACCTGATATCCTCAATAATGGTTTTCATCAGATCTTCCATGCTGTTCTCCCCTGTGCTCTGCTTTCCTCAAAAGGTCATGGTTAGGGTCTCTTCTTTGCTATTAGTCAATACTGGTATCCATGCTACATAATTCTGCTCATCTTCTGCTTGAAAGTGATACATCCTGCTATGTGATGTCAGCTCAAAGGAGTTCTTGTCCTCAGCATCTGGCTTCAACTGGCAAGTAAAAAGGTTCAACTTACCTGGCTGCCCATTAGAATCTGCACGTGACCTGGTCAGAACCCCATCCTTGATGGCACAATTCCTTCTCTGCCACATTTTCTGGAGTCCATTGCTTTTCTTTAGCAGGTGCCCCTTCTTTTCACTGCCACAAAATTGTAGGTCTCAGAAGATAACCAGAGGCTTTAAATCTCAGAGAAATCTGTATCTTTCTTTTTTCCCCTATGCTTGCATTAAAAAAACTTTTTGATTGCTTGTTCTTTGTGAATGTGAATGTTGTTTCTAGTTTTCTTGTTTTGTTTTTTTCTCTTGTTTTTTGTTTTCTCCTTCTTTTCTTCCCTCCTATCTTCTTCACCAGTTTGCTGAGGCTTGGATAATCCTCCTTTGTTCTTTAGCCTTGTTTCTAATCTCTTTTTCTTCTTTCATTTCTCTATTTTTTTTCTCTACTTTCTTTTAAATTTTCTCCCCTTAGGGTAAAATCACTCTATTGAGTGGATATTTACTGTATATAATTTTCTGATTTGTTTTAGATTTTGGTATATAATTATAAATCTTGAATAGGGTTAAAGATGGCAAATTATTAGTTTTCATAGTTTGTCATTTTCCAGCCTGTGTTTGATGCTGTTGTTGTTACTGATTGTACTAGCCAAGGTGACATAGTTGTTGTGATCAACTGATCTTCCTTATATGCCAGTAGCTGGAGTGTCTGGTCATAAACAGTACTACAGTCTGGTACCAAAGAACTGGGTGCTAGGCCAGATGGGCTGCAACCTCTCATCCTTAATAAACAGAATAGGCCAGATCCTGGGACAGACTCAAAATCCAAAAGTCAGCTATGTCTACAAGACATCTCTAAAAAGTAGTCATTTCCTTAAGCAGCCTTGATATTAGTAATAAAGCTACCTAGCATAAGCAATTTACAAGCCTCAGCACGGAAAACAAATTAACAAAACAAAATAGAAAATGAGGAAACACAGAAGAAAGATGCAACCCAACACCTCCAACTTGCCCACAGCAAATCCCGGGGGCATTGAGAAGAAATCAAAAGCCACCTAACTGAACTTCTGAAATGGTAGCAGTGGAAGTAACAAAACAGATAAAGAAGTATCTTGACAAAACCTAAACAGAAATGATAACACAGATAATTAAGCAGAGGATAACCAGAATGAAATAGAAGGTCTTTATCTCAATCTGGAAAAAGCCATCTATGACAAATCACCAGGCAGTACCACAGTAAATGATCATAAACTGAAAGGTTTCATTCTGAAATCAGGAATAAGACAAAGACGCCAGTATCACTACTCCTGTTCAATATAGTTCTGTAAACTTTAGGCACAGCAATTAGATAAGAGAAAGAAATAAATGGAATATGGATAGGAAAGGAAGAAGTTAAATTATTTATTATTTGCTGATGACCTGACATTTTACATAGAAGACCCCAAAAATTCCACCAAAAGACTTCTAGAATTAATAACCAAATTTGGTAGCATGGCAGGATATATAGTCAACACTCAAAAATCAATAGCATTCCTGTACACACATAACAAACTCACTGAGAGAGAAATTAGGGAAACATCTTTCACAATAGCACTTAAAAAATGAAAAATTTAGGAAGCAATCTAACAAAGGAAATGAAAGACCTTTACATTGAAAATTACAGTACTCTGAAAAAGGAGATCAAGGATGATATCAGAAAGTGGAAAGACAGCCCCTGTTCTTGGATAGGTCCAACCAATATAGTGAAAATGGCCATACTGCCAAACCGTTATACAGATTTAGTGCAATCTCGATCAAAATACCTATAGCATACCTCAAAGAACTAGAAAAAACAATACTAACATTCATTTGGAACCAGAAGAAACCTAGACTAGCAAAAGCAATTCTGGGCAACAAAGGCAAGGCAGGGGGCATCACAATCCCTGATTTGAAGTTATACTACAATACTACCATGATGAAAAACAAAACAAAACAAAACAGTATGGTACTGGCAAAGAAACAGACTGGAGGATCAGTGGTCCAGAATAAAAGATGCAGAAATAGCTCCAAGCACATTCAGCCACCTTATCTTTGACAAAGGGACCAAACACCTTTACTGAAAGAAAGATGGCTGTCTTTGTTAGGTTTTCTAGAGTCAATAGTTTGTAAGACAGCAGATTTAATACAGCACATTTGTAAGTTACAATATTCACCCACAAGCCAAATGCAGGAAGAGTGCCAAATGTCTTTCTAGGCACTGGAGACCCAAAAGATCCAATCAAGGGCTGGGAGCTCACAGCACTGTCCCATGTACGTTCTTATCTGCAGATGATGGCTGAAGAAATCTTTATTAGAACTAGGATACAATGCTTGCAGCAGAGATGAAGACCAGAGCTTCCCTGAAGCAACAGCAGCCATCCTCAACGACAGCAAGGCCCTGAGCTCCTTCCTCGACGAGAACAACCAAGTTCCTTTCAGGAGAACCAGCCACAGCAGAGCTTCTCCTGGGAAACAGCCCGCCAACTAGCTTCTGTTTTCATTCTGCTTTATGTTGCATGAGCAACAATCCTCAGGTGGATCCTCTACGCCCAGCATCACACCAACTCAGTCCAGCTGGGTGTTGTGGCGCAAGTTGACCACAGTAAGTCTACATAATAGCCTCTTTAATAAATTGTGCTGGAAAAATTGGCTTTCCACATGCTGAAGATTGAACCTAGACCCGTATGTCTCACTATCCACTAAACTAAAATCAAAGTTGATCAAAGATCTAAATATTAAAACAGAAACAGGTAATCTGCTGGAAGATAGAATAGGTAAAACTCTTGACACAGATGTAAGCAAAGACTTTATAAACAAAACCCCGATTGCATAGGAAATATCACTAAGAACCAACTTCTGGGATCTTATCTTGTTAAAAACCTTTTGCATAGCAAAAGAAATCACCAACGGAGTGAAGAGACAATCCACAGATTTAGAAAAAAATGTTACCAGCTACTCCTCAGGCAAAGGACTAACATCTAGAATATATAAAGAACTTAAAAAAAAAAATCAGACCTCCCCAAATTTAAAGACTCAATTCAAAAATGGGCATCTGAAATAAATAGACACTTCTCAGATAAAGAAATACAAACAGCAAATAGGTATATGAAAAGATGTTCAACATCACTGGTTATTTGAGAAATGCATATTAAAACAGCACTGAGATTCCCTCTCACTCCAGAAAGAATGGCTGTCATCAAGAAACCCAGCAATAACAAATGCCGGTGAGGCTGTGGGGAAAAAGGAACACTTCTACATTGTTGGTGGGAGTGTAAATTAGTACAACCACTGTGGAAATTAGTATGGAGATTCCTCAAAAAGTAAAAGTAGATGGTCCACTTGACCCAGCTGTGCCTCTTCAGTATCTTCCTGAACGAGTTCAATAAATTATTGATATTCATATAAAAGTTTAATGATAGAGATGAGGCCTAACTACATGTGCTGTATAGAAGGATTTCCAAGATATATTGAAGGATTTTCTGTCTTTTAAACAAAAAGGAACAGAGGTATATAGACTATTTTGAAAGGGTTAATAAACTGATGATAATGTTGGTATCTGCAGAAAAAAAAGGAAAAGACTTAGTTTTTTCTTCATGTCCAATTATTATTATTATTATCACCATCATCATTATTATTATGGTTTTTTTCAGACAGAATCTTACTATGTAGATTGTAGTTCAAGGTTGTCCTTGAACTCATGGCGATCCTCGTGCCTCAGCCTTCCAAGTGCTGGGATTGTAGGCACGCACCACCATGCCCTGGTATATTTTAGTTTTAGAATAATATGTATGTGTATAAATTCATTTCAATGTTAAGAGCAGTAATATTGCAGATTTAGGAGTAGTTCTTTAAAGTAGAATTTCACAAGGTGGGTTCCATGTCAGAACCTTGTGAAAGGGGCCTGGGTATCCTAGTGAGCACCCTCTTGATTGGATGCAGGTGGCCCACAGATGTGTCTGCTACTTGCAGTTTACAGCAACTTAGACACATGAACAAGTCCTACGGCATACCCTGGAACTTTTCCCAGTTGTCCTTCGCTTACCCTTCACCAACTGATTCAGGGTCCTAACTACCCACAGATGCCACTTATTTACTATGGAACCATGTCTTCCTTAGACTACACTTGCCACCCTGTTATCTTGCTTATTCCAGCTGCCAGTTGCCTACCTCTTCCCATTGTCTACTTTTCTGAACTACCTCAGAGGAAGGTGCTCATGAATACAAGCAAAGGAGCACTTCTCTCCTTCTAGTTCCTTCTTCTCGCTCACATTTCAGAAGAACTACTGTTTTAATTTTGACTTCATCTCTACCCAGTAAAAGTCTTTCCTTTTCCTAAATCACAAGGAGGGAACTATCATTTGTACTCTTCCTTCTTCAAGTGCTAATGTATTTAGCAAGAAGTAAGCATAATTTATGAGCATAATTTTCATACATAGTTCCTAAGAGCATTGCTCTAGTCCCTTATTCCAGCAAAAGCCATTTCCAGTGTATGAGAACTGGCCACAAGTTGCTATGAGGTCAAAGAAAGAGGCAGACAGATCCAAGACTGCCCAAAATGCAATTTACAGGAGACTTATAATACAAGTGTGTGTTGGCTGGTGGCAAGAGAGGTGGATTAGAGGGATGGGTTTATACAGTGGTCAGGACAAAACGAACTTTCACCTAAGCCAAAGTGTACCTGGTTTATCGCAAGCTAATGTCAATGATGTCAGGTACATTCTTGGCACTGATGGTGCCAGGGTCTGGTTTTGTAAAGCCCCACAAACCACTTTAATGGTTTTGTCTATTTATAGTATGCCAGGAAACTATGTGGGAAAAACAGACCAGGGTTACTTAGGGCCCATCAGGGTGATTACTACTTAAGGTGGCTGCATTTGGGTCAAGCTTAATCCCTACACCTGTCTTAGCCATCCAAGCTTTATAAAAAATTGCCTCAATAAGAGAATTCCTTTGGAAACTGTCTTTAAAAAGGAATAATGTCAGCCAAATTGAACAGAACTTTGTGATCCTAAGTATGATTCTGCAAAAGTGCCTACCTGGTATTTATGAACCCCACTTCCAGTGATCTCTGCATGCTTCTGCCCTGACCCTGCTCATTTATCCACACAGATCTCAATATGCCTTTGCCTTCCATTCTCCAATGATCCTATTCCCTTTCTCCGATATATAAGATGTCCTTCATTTTAAGCCAAACAGATATGTATTTTAAAGACAATATGAAAAATGAAAGAAAGAAGAAAGCTAAGGACTAATCATTTCTTATAAATATAAATACAGTAGTATTTATTATTCCTATAAACATTATTTCTTATAAATTATCTCCTATTATCTGCATAATATTCCATCATGTGGGTTCTTTAAAATCATGCCTGAGTTGCAATTTTGATGTGGTTTAATTTACAATAGCTCTCTGTCATGTAAGCCTATTACTTCACCGATGTCAAGCCCTTCACTGTATTGGAAGGAAAGGTAAATACAAAATTGAGCTCAGACTTGGAAATGAAGTTGGCACCCATACATGTACAGTAAGTTATAGCATTGCCAGTACTTGGAATAAGGGTAAAAAAACACCTTCCAACCCCAGCTTTCTCCTTTTTTCTCTCTCCCTTTTTGAGGTTTCTAATTTCTGGGGGGGGTTGTTGTTTTTGTTTTTTTTAAAAATAAAGATATAATAATAGTATAATACAGCACAACTCTTAAATGCAATGCTTGATGGCTATGTATGTATATTGACCCACTTACTCAACTACTCAGATCAAGACACGAAAATTTCCAGTAGTCCAGTGTCTTAGTTACTTTTCTCTCATTGGTGAAACAAAATACCTGACACCCAAAGTTAAAGGGGAGATTTATTTGGCTTACCGTTTGTAGAGGTTTCAGTCCACAATCGGTAACTTCTATTGTTCAGTCATAGATTTAGGGATAAGGCACAGCAATTTTTTTAAAGTTGATGACCCAATTTACATTTCTAGAGACAATAAATGAAAGTTCCAGTTGCTCTACATCTTTCTCAATATTTGTCAATTCTTGAAATTTAGCTATTTTGGTGGGAGTTTTCCGGTTCTCTTTTAACTTTACTCTGTCTCTCCATCTTAGCATCTGTTACATGAGACTCTTCATTCTCACATTTATTGGGAGTTCTTCTTGGGAGAATAAAAATGAAAGTATCATTAAAAGTGAGAAGGCATGTAAATGTTAGGTATCACATTAAGAGAAGATAAGTGATTACACACAGAACTCGGGTTCTTTGTACTTTAGCCTGATTCAAATGCAGACCTAATAGATCACCTCTCCAACACAATTATTTTCCCAATGAGACTTAGAGGGTAGTTGCCTTGTTGAAGGCTATGTGGCTGACTGATGGCAGAGGCAGAATTAAAGCCTGAATCGCCTGACTCCAGCCTAATTGTTTTTCCTGTCCATCCTTCCTTCTGAAAGCCCAAAGAGCTAGCTAGGTGTCCTTAATTTCTGTTCTAGGGTCGGTAGCAATTGTGTTGCTAAGGTTGTGCATGAGGACAGTCTAGCCATTGTCTCTAATACACAGCTGTCTGTGTATTGTATGTTTAGGATGAGACGTTCCTGTGGTAGGTGAGTGGGTTAGAGGACTCAGTTGAACCCATTGGACTTCTGACCTTCAGAAACTGGGAGATGATACATTTGTGCTATTTTAAACTGCTCTGTTTGAAGTAATTTGTTTCAGTGGCAATAGAAAATGAATACACTGAGCGTTCATTATTGGAACTGGGAACACCGATTTCTGCCCTTTTCTGGGAAAACAACAGGTTCTTACTTGTAGCTGCCTCAGTGACTAGGACAGGACTGAGTAGACTTGTGAGATTATAAAACTGATGAGTACACAGTAGAGAACAGATGTAGTCCTACAGAAAGAACATAAGATTTGAAATTAAAAGGTCTTTACTTTCATCCAGGCGTGGTGGCTCGGCCCATAGCGCCTGCTACTCAGGAGACTAAGAAAAGAGGATTTCCTGAGCCCAGGAGTGCAAGACCAGCCTGGATAAAACAAACCAAAAAAAGCTTCACACTTCACATTTCAGTTCCATCATTCCGGAACCATTTACTTGTGGTTGAATTATTTAATCTTTCCGATCACAATTTTCTCATCCGTAAAAGGAGATTATAAGTTTTATCAGCTAAGGTTGCTGTGCACTGCTTGGGCTACTATTATTATTGTTGTTATTATTATTCTTGTGAACAGTTTGGTTCCCACGAAGCCTGGGTTGGTTGCAGGTCTGGGAAGACGGCTCTTTCCTGGCCTGCTTCAGCCCACACAGAGAAGCCTGAGTTCCCTTAGAGAAAGGCTCCCCAAAGGACCCAAACCCCACCACCTCTGAAGCCCAGGCAGGCCTCCTCCTTCTCCCCTGCTTTCACATCTAAGTGTTCTCATTCTTGCCAACTCTCCCTCCCAAGTAACTCTTCCTTCCATCTAATCCCTGCTTTGGTCAGGCCTGAGTCACTTCTCATCTGAGCCAGTGCTGCGGTTCAGATACTGCTTGAGTGAGTCCTCCCGAAGCTTCACGGGCTGGAAGCTTAGTCCTCGGTGTCCCTGTGTTGGGAGTCGGTAGAACCTTTAAGAGGTGGGGCCTAGTGGAAGGTGGTTAGTTCACTGGAGGTTCCACTCTCTGAGGAAATTAATGCACTTGTCACGGGACCCTGGTTAGGCTGTTACAAAAAGAGCAAGCCTGGCCCTTCAGTCCCTGTGGCTGGCTTCCTGTCTCACGGTGTGATCACTCCTGCACATGTTTTTGTCACTGTGCACCATCTGCCCTGGGGCTCTCAACAGAGGCCAAATAGATGGGGCTGTAGGATCTTGGACTTTCAGTCTCCAAAATGGTGAGTTCTTTTCTTTTCTTTTTTTTTTTTTTCAACTTTAGCAAACAGACAAAGATGGCAACCATGGTGGTTTCTAGCCATTCTCTTCCTTCCACTGCAGAACCTCTCCCAAACTCAGTTTTCTTATTTGTAAATGTGAGCCACCATGCTCCTCAGGTTGCAAAACGAAATGACAATTGTGAATATTTTTAGTGAGCCATTAAAACACTGAGAAGACATATTGTAATAGGAGGCAGTCCACAGAGACCCACTTACCCTCTGTTATAGGAAACCTGGATACCAAAGCCCACTAGGCTCTCATTTTGTTTTTCTGTCTTCGCTTCTTCCCTCCTTCCCTCTTGCTCCCTCTCCTTCTCACGTCTCGCTTTCTTTCTCTCATCCTCCTCCTTCTTTCTCAGGTTCACAGATCAGAGTCTGGCCACCCACAAAACCTCCCCGCCTATTTGCTTCTGCATCCTAAGAATCTAGACCCTCTTATCAGATTATATGTTTTTTAACAGTTCCACTTAAACCTTTTTTTTTTCCCCCAAAGTTCCAGTGCCTTGCATGGTTTAAAAGCTAACACCAAGCACCTTTTCCTGTGTACAGGGCCTCTGTGCCTCAGCTCCTGCCTCCCTCAACCATCCTCCTCTTTGCATCCTGCCCTCTTCCCACTGAAACCTCCTGTAGTCTCCACCACAGCAGCTGCTGCTCCCTCTTTCTGGAATACCCACTCCTCATCCCCTCTGCCTGGTAAGTGCCCCCACCTGCCCTGAAGATTAGGCTAGAATGTTATCTGCCCATTCACACTCTGAGCTCCCAAAGCACACAACTATACTGTATATGTGTATGCAAGTGTATTGAAGTGTGACATACTGAATGTGAGAATGTGCATATGTTAAGACAATTTTTAAGAAGATAATTTGCATCTCTTGAATGACCAGTGATGTTGAACATTTTTTCGTGTGTCTATTTGCTGTTTCTACTTCTTCATCTGAGAAGTATCTATTCATTTCAGTTGCCCACTTTTGGATTGGGTCTTTAAATTTGGGGGGTCTGATTTTTTTGAGTTCTTTATATATTCGAGATGTTAGTCCTTTGTTGGAGGAATAGCTGGTAAAAATTTTTTCCCACTCTGTGGGTTGTCTCTTCACTCTGTTGGTGGTTTCTTCTGCTGTGCAAAAGCTTTTTGCATCTTGAGACCATACTCTTAAGTGAAATAAATTGGACACACATGTTTAAATACTTCATTGTTTCTCTGGTGTGAGAAATTGAAAGTGTAAATAAAGACTAAAATGTATTATATTAGGAAAGGGAAGAAAGTGTCCAAATGGGAAAGGGAACAACCCAGGGGGGATGGGGAAAGGAACAGAGGGACAAGAGAAATAAGAAATGGAAGGAAAAAATAGAAACAAAGCTTTTGTAAATAAGGAGGGAGAAGGGGGTGAGGGGAGGGGAGGGGAATGGGAAAAAAAGAAGCAGCAAGTTATATCAGGTACAGGTACAAATCCCCTATGATGAATGTTATCACTATGTACATCTAAAATGTACCATTAAAATACAATTTTTTTAAAAAGAAGATAAAATCATGACCCTTATAAAGATATAAAATGAATATGTGTTAAAGATTTTATTGATTCATGAATCAATGAGGGAACCAGATGTCATAAGCAGTTTAAAAGAGAAATTTTTAAAAGCACAGATTTATAGAAGGGAAGGAATGTTGCAATGAGTGCACATGTGAAGGTGGAGCCTCCTTCTGCCCAAGCTGGAGGAAAGTCTGGGACGCTTCCGCCAGACAGGGATGAATTTGCATGTCTAAAGACGAGTTGTTTTCCATTGCTATCAATTATCTCAGGACTGGAATACATCGATGAGTCCAGAAAACACAGTTTCCACCAAAGCACATTTTCTACCTTCACCCCCCAGTACATGCTTAACAAATCCCAGTTGCCTCTCCAGGGGCCCCATTTGCCCCATTTGTGAGAAAGGGGCAAAAAGATTAGAGACCAATGTAGAGCAGGACCGTATTCCAGGTCCACATGGAGCAGAGCTGCCTTCATTTCTCCTGACAGTGTTGGCTTCAGGCCAAGGGTAGAGGCTGGGGCTGGGGCTTTGTGCTCAAAGGGAAGGGGAGGAGTCTCTACAAACACTGTCTTGGTGAGTGGTGGCCATAGATTTCCATGAAAACCTACTTGAATTTTATGAAGAAAATCTGATGTACTGTCAGATTTATTAAAATTGGGTTTTAACCAATTAGTGAAAACTAAAAGTGGGGAAAAACCTAAAAGGGATAAAAATCATGGGAAAAGGAGAGAAGAATATAGATTTTCCTGTATTGTGTCTCACGGTTTTACTTCCAGACACACTTTGTCTCTGTGCAAGGGCCCAGCAGGGCTGAGACCTGCCTTGAGCCTCTTTTTACCCATTTTTAGGGTTGTTATTTTCCTCAGAGTGGCCTGGAAAGGGCCTTCCATCCCCTCCAGGGTGGACTCTTTCTCTTTCTGCCAACTGCATTTTAATGAGGCCCTAAGGGACAGCCTTGGGGGATGCAGAGAGCCAGCACTTCAGCCGAATTTAAAAGCCTAGCTGCTCCTAGGTTAGTTTTCCCCTTCTGGGTCTTAGTAACTCTGCCAGCTCCTGCTGAGGAGCTTAGCACCTGGAACTGTCTCTGTGCTCACTGTCTGAAGCGCCAACCTTGTGGCTGTGGTGCTGGGGTCCTTAGGGTACCGGGGACAGGAGAATAATCTCCAGTGGCCAAAGCAGCACAGCTTGCCAACAAAGAACATTCCACCTAGGCCACTTGTTCTGCATCAACTACAAGGCCCAATTTAAGTATTTCCCCAGCATTCAAGTGGCAGCATTTGTTAAGCACCTGTTGTTTGTTCCAGGACTGCAGCAGTGAGCAAACACAGAATTCCCTTCTAGTGGGGCTGAAGTATATGACACAAGAAAAACAGACCATGTAACAGCCTGGAGAAATTGAGGTGGCAGAGACACAGGATTAAGAGAAAAAAGGGCAGAACATCTCCAGTGATACAATCTCTGATGGGTCTGACGCCCGTCTGTTCCCCACCCCCAGCTTAGTTCCTTGAAAGGCTGGTTCCCAGCAGCCCGAACCCAGGGAGCAATGCCCACTCTGCTAGTACACCGCACACTCACCCCACCTGCTGGCTCACAGTGCCCATTCCTATAGCCACATACTCAGCCATTCTTGTTCTTCACTCTCATGCCCCTCCTTCGTGTCACCCTGCCTAAGCCTGTCCCACTAGCCCCCTAGCCTATGCTTAAAAGACCCAGCTCTGGACTGGTACTCTCCTTTGGAGTTACTCCAGGAGGTCCTGCCGAGAACTGCCAAATTCAGGCTGGCTGTGTTCTTTCCTGGGTCACCACTATTTACCTAATGCTTCTGCTAACAGAGCCCTGGTTTTCTCGGTCACATAGTGACCTTTGACCTCACTGAAGGTAGATCTGTCCTCCAGCCCCAGGGGATGACTCAGGACTGATCCACACAGCCATGGCGATCTCCTACCTCTTTCTAGATCCTTCCCCAGCTTTCCTCTAGCTAGAGCTTCATGACTCAATGAGATGAAAAGAGGATTTTTAGAACAGTTTTTTTGTTATAAGAGAAGGTGTTGAAGCATTGTTCTGTTATGGGAGAGGGGATCAATGCCGAAGAAATGAAGGCACTGTGCCAGTCATAAAAATACAGCTCTTTTAGTGTGCCAGCACTGGCCCAGGGGACTAGTGTCCAAAGCCTGAGCAAAAACCGAACAAAGAGAGCAGAATTTATTTGTGAAACCCCACCCCACTAAGATTTTAGAGTATGAACTAAATCTATTGATTGGACGCACGATTTTTCACCTTATTCGAATACTGGTATTGGTTGATTACATTGGTTACAGCAATTTTCACCTACTTGGCCTAAGAATGCAGTTATCTCACTTTTTAGGGATGCCTGCTGGATCAATTTGGTTAATCCTGTTGGTTATTTTTACCTTTTTATAAGTGGGGGGTCACAGGTCAGCCCTTAGTGGCACGGCCCTTACTAGTTGTCAAGGAAACATGGAGCTTGCCAGTCTATAATTGCCTGTGGCCACACGAGTTTATGGCAGGGGGATCCTGCCACAGTTCTGTGTACCAAGCTCTCTCTTCTTTCATGCTTGGGACATTGAAATGACAATGTCAAGCTTGAAGCTATAGAAGCATCATGTGACTGAGGCTACAAGTCTGGAGACCAAAAGCAGACATCCTCGCAGCTGAGCAGGATAGGTTCTTTCTATCCAGACTCCTGATGACTTTGTGGAGTTGTCACGCCCACTCTGGAGCTACCTCCCTCCAGATTTCTTAGAATGTAAGGTATCTTAGTCACTTTCTCATCACTGAGACACAATACTGCACACTCACAACTTAAAGGAAGAGAGGTTTATTTTGGTTCAATTTCGGCCCACGGCCAACTAACTCCCAGGCAGAAATAGGATGACAGAGGGGCATGGTGGAGAAAAAGGTGTTCAACTCATCACAGCCAGGAAGCAGGCAAGGAAGGGAGGAACCAGGGACAAGAATACATTCTTCCAGTTCATGCCCCCATCCCCAAAACCATCTTCCAAGCAGGCCCCACCTCCTAATGATACTGTGTACAATGGGTGTGAGAGATAGACTCCAGATTCTCGTGTACATGGAGCAGAGAATTGCAAGAATTACCCGATAGTCAAAGAAAATGAAGCTACCGTTATTGAAGTTAACAGGAAGGTGTGCTCAGGGATGTGGGTTCATGCCCATGGAAATAAAAAGGTGGCATGAATGGGACCAGTGATGCCAGGACTGTGGAGAAATAGGAAGAGAAAGCTAAATCGGGATTTCAGATTTAAAAGATGCGTACCCTTCCCCAGGTGCCTCTCATTGGATCTCTCTGAATATGATTGACAGAAATGCTTGACAGGGTGATGAGTCATTTCAGGGCATCCAGTACACCTGGCTGTCCCACAATTCCCTCTGTTTTAATCACAGGCATACATGCAGGCCCACACATGAACCGTTCAAGTGGGGAAAATATTACCGTAGGTCAAGCTGCAGAATCTAACTCGCATGTGCTCTGAGCTGGAGCTTCAGAGATTTCTTGGGTCTTCGTTTATTTTTATCTCTGCTTCTTTTAGTACAGTGAAAGCAGGATCGACCCTGGAGTGTTGCTTAAATTTGGGTGGATGGAGAGGGAGTGGCCCCCCAACCTTAAATGTGGTACCTGTACTACTAACAGCACTTTTAGCTATTAAACTCATCAGTGGATAAATTCACTTGCTGAGTGTAGCACCCCCACATAGTCCAATCACCTTCCACACAAAAGAGACTTTTGAGAGACATTTTATATCTAAACCATAACACAAAGAAATGATATATATATGTTGTTCAAATAAATGCGATTCTAGTATTCTTTTACTTTCAGCTGAAGATATGCTGACTAGTACATTCAGTAAATGTTGCATCAAATGAAACGAACCAACTTTAGCTCAGCTCTGCACTTAAACTTGGGTAACCTTGGGCAAACCTCTTCACCTCTCAGATACCAGTTTTTTCCCCCTCAAAATGGGCTGGTCATAGCAATGAGCTCACAAGATATGTTCTGAGAAATAAACAAGCTAATGCACATAAACACATTTTGTGAATTCTAAAGCATAGTGCAACTGCTTGTACAATGTTAAAATACTGTTCTCTGCTGAACTTCTTAAATGCAGATATTAGTATTTTGGAAACTGAAAGCTGAACCAATTTTCTTATTGACATTTTTCTATTCAGTAAAGTATGTAATATAAATTTCGTGCACACATATTTTTCTCCCTTTGAGAGTCAATAAAGCCATTTTTAGTTTGCTTAGTGAAAAAAAAATGTAGTAAACAGGCTAATCCTTCCTAAATTAACTCTGCTGCCAAGAAAATGAAGGTTGCTTAGCACTGATATATGAGAACTAAAATGTTCTTTGAAATCAAAAAGACTTATATTTGAATGTTGAAAATTTACTAGTTTTGGACTATGGGTCTAATTTAATCTCTGTATGTTATGTGGGTATTATAATGTCTCCCTTGTCAAAATGATTCAGGATGCTCCATCCTTCCTCAGAGTCCTGGTCCTCACCATTTCCTACCTAACTGACATAGTCAAAGACCACTACGGGACAAAGGACAGATAAATTTCTGCCTTTTTAACTTGTTACTCATTAAAGTATAGTTTAAAATGTTTTGTGCTAAAAACCAATGTTCTTCATGTGGGCCTTCAGAAAGCCAATAGATAACTAAACACAGAACAAACTTTGATCTTTATTTTGTAAAACTTTGCATCCAATTCTACTTAGCTCTGCATATAGGCCTATTAGTCATTTAGGGAATATCTGTCTAAAAGTTGTCACAACAAAGTTGATTAGCTCCAAATTTACCTATTTTATCTCATCTTCCTTGAAGATGGAAGACACCAAGATGAAAATTGCTAAAGTAATTTTCACCAAAGCCCAACCAGTATTTGTTATTATTTGATTTCTTGATGATTGCCATTCTTCCTGGTATAAGATAAAATCTTAGTGTTGCTTTAATCTGCATTTCTTTAATGGCCAGTGATATTAAACATTTTTTCATGTATTTATTGGCCATTTTTACTTCTTCTGAAAAGTGTCAATTCATTTCATGAGCTCATTTTTTGATTGTGTCTTTTAATTTGGGTGGTCTAATTTTTTTGAGTTCTTTATATATTCAAGACATTAGTCCTTTGACTGAGGAATAGCTGGCAATTTTTTTTCCCGTTCTGTAAGTTGTCTCTTCACTTTGCTAATTGTTTCCTTTGCTGTTCAAAAGCTTTTTAATCTGATATAATCCCATTTGTTGATTCTTGGTGTTATTTCTTGTGCAATTATAGTTCTGATAAGAAACTCCTTGCATACTTTAAGTCGTTGTATGACTTTAAGAGCTTTACCTATTTTCCAATAGGGTCATTGTTTCTGTTTTAACATTGTTAGATATTTGATCTATTTTGATTTTACTTTAGTTCATTGTGAGAAATGTGGGTCCAGCTTCAATCTTCTGCATATAAATAGCCAGTTTCCCAGCACCATTTGTTAAAGAGGCTATTTTTCCTCTAGTGTATGTTTTTGGCTCCTTTGTTAAAGACAGAATAACTGAATGTATCTGGTGAAGTTTCTGCATCCTCTATTCTGCTCCACTGATCCACATGTCGGTTTTTTTTTTTTTTTCTGCGAATACCATGCCATTTTTATCACAGTTGTTTCATAATATAGCTTGAAGTCAGGTATTAAGATGCCTCCTGTTTAGCTCTTGTTGCCCAGTATTGCTGTAGGTGTTCTGGGTCTGTTATCAGGTAGGTTCCAATATTCCTGGGTTCTTCCCCTCCTTGAGCAAGGAACTGAACGAGGAGGGCAAAAAGTAGTTCTAAAGTTTTATTTAAAATTATAGAGAAAACAAGAAAAGGAAAGTTGAGCATAACAATAGAAGCTGCAAAATATGTACCAGGCCTAAAAGACTCTGTAGGGGTTACCATGAAAAAGGCAGGATAGCGGTGGTGCTGGGTATGCAGGCACCATCTTCCAAGGGAGGAAGAAGGGAGAGTCCCTTCCCTGGCGGCTCTGTAGAAAAGAGAGAGAGCGACTTGTTTCCGGTGTTGCTTCTATTTATCAAATGGAGTTCCCATGATAAAACTCGTGAGAAACTCGTGAGAATTCCCTACAGTCGATGTGGGAAGGGTGGCGCTTGAAATTGGCATCTCAGGCTGACCTCAGGTCCAGGCCACTCCCCTGAAGCTGAGGTTGGGTTCAAGCCACTCTTCCAGGTCATGTTCCCTTGCCAGCCAGCCTTAGCCACGCCCTATTCCTACCTCAGGTCTCTTCTAGTTCCATATGAATTTTAGGATTGTTTTCTCTAGTTCTGTGAGAAATGCTGTTGTTATTTTGATTGGGATTTTGGTGAATCTATATATCAGTTTTAGTAGTATGGCCATTTTGACAATATTGGTTCTGTCTATCCAGGACAGGAGACATCTTTCCATTTTCAGATGTCCCCTTCAATTTTCTTCTTCAGAGTACTGTAGTTTTCTTTATAGAGGTCTTTTTCTTCCTTCGTTATGTTAATTTCTAATTATCTAAATTTTATCGATGCTATTGTGAATGGTATTGTTTTCCTAATTTCTTTTTCAGTGAGTTCACTATTGGTGTACGTGAATGCTGTTGATTTTTGTGTATTCATTTTGTATCCTGCTACCTTGCTCAAATTGGTTATTAGTTCTAAGAGGTTTTTGGTGGAGTTCTTTGGGTCTTTGAGTGTCATGTCATCTGCAATGATAATTTGACATCTTCCCTTCCTATGCCTATCACTTTTATTTCTTTCTCTTGTCTGATTGCTTGCCTGTTTCAAGTATTATGTTGAACAGAAGTGGTGATAGTGGACATCTTTGTCTTGTTGATTATCGAAGGAAAGCTTTCAGTTTTTGATATGGTCATGTGGTTTTTTGTCCTTGCTTCTGTTTATGTAGTATATTACATTTATTGATTTGGTTGTGTAGAACCGTCTTGCAACCCTGAGATGAAATCTACTTGGTCATGATAAATGATCATTTTGATGATGTGTTTCATTCTATTTGCCAATATCTTATTCAGGAATTTTGCATCTAGGTACATTACAGAAATTGGCCTGTAGCTTTCTTCTTTATGTGGGTCTTTGTCTGGTTTGGGGATCAGAGTGACACTGACTTCCAGAAAGGAGTTTAGAAGCACTCCTCCCCTTTCAATTTCATTGAAGAGTTTGAGGAGTATTGATGATATAATGTCCTTAAAGGTGTAGAATTCAGTAGTGAATCCATCAGGTCCTAGGCTTCATTTAGCTGGTAGGTTTTTCATTACTGCTTTAGTTTCATTCCTTATTATTGGGTTCTTAAAATTTTTATGTCATCTTGATTTAGTTTTGGTAATTTGTATGAGTCTAAGAATCTGTCCATTTCTTCAAGATTCTCTTATTTGTTGGAATACAATTTTTCATAGTAGTTACTGGTTCAGTCTGCTGCATGTACTTTCAATAGAATTATTAATCTCCTGGTTATCTGTTTGAATCTTTTTCATGGATCCCTTTTCTTTCCTATATTGGGCATTTATGGTTTCCATCATTTTCCTAAGCTCCTTTAAAAAAAGAATCTGTATCTACTCTAGGTTCACTAACTATGTTCTTCATTATGGTCATTATCTGTATAGTTATCTGAGAAATTATTTCTGATTTGATTTTTTTCTGGAGTCTCATTCATCCACTTTGTTACTTCCATGTTTGCCACTTCCAAGGTTCCAGGTGGGTGGCTCTCAAATTCTTCCACCTCATTGTCCCCTGGGTTTGCCTTTGGTGAGCTAGAAGTCTGGGGTTGCATCTTGCTTCTGTGTCTTTTCATTTTCTTTTCTTTTCTGCATTGATGTTTGTAAACTGCTTATGGTAGGTAGCTTTATTGCTGGCATTGAAAACCCTTAGGAAATGACTACTCAGGGATGTCTCCCAGGTGTAGCTGGGTTTTGGGTTTTGAGTCTGGTACATGATCCTACGTCTTCAATTTATTGGGGATTAGATGTTATTGCCTATTTGGCCAGCCCCTGGTTCTTTTGCTCTGGCCTGTAATATTTTTTATGACCGTCAGACAGTCTCAGTCTTGGCATACAAGGAAATACAACTGATTAGAACAATTATGTCACCTTCACTAAAGTAGTATAGCCAGTAGTAAGAAAAGGATCAAACATAGCCTAGAAAATGACAAACTGTGGTAACTATTAATTTGTCACCTTTAATCACATGAACAAGATTTGTAGTTATATAACAAAATCTAAAACACACCAGAAAATTCTACACAGTAAATATCCCCTCAATATGGCAATTTTAGCCTCAGGGGCGAACATTTAAAAGGGATTGGGGGGGGGAATAGAGAGATAGAAGAAAAGAAAGAGATTAGAAGCAAGACTGGAGGACAAAAGAAGATTACACAAGCCTTGAGAAACTGGTGAAGAAGACAGGAGGGAAAAAAAGAAGGAAGAAACAGAAACAGGTGTAGAACAAAACAACAACAATAAAAAGCTAGAAACAATGTTCACACTCATATCAAAATAAGAACAAACAAGAAAAAGAGGGGAAAAAAACCAAAGAAAAGAAGAAAAAAAGAAAAAGAAAAATGTTCACTTCAAGCTGTATCTTTAATGTCACTGGAAGACAGAGTGGGCATACAGAGATGAGATCCATGTTGATTAATCTAAGCACACCAGCTGTTGATTTATGGCAGGGCTGTGCATAATACCAGCAAGTCTTTGCCTTTAGTTCCACTGAAATTCAGGCTGCTTCTGGTTTCTGTCCGTGAGGCTGGGACTTGAGTTGTTCAGCCTTCAACACTCTGGGTACCTCCTGCTGGCTTGAATTTGGTTGCACTTCACCCCCACACTGGGAAACACTAGATGGAGCCAACCCACAGCTGCTCTGAATTCAGTTGACCCCCTTTCCAAAATGGCAACTGGTCAATTGCCCTCTCCTGGAGGACATCTGGACAAGGATAACTCACCAGCCACTGCAGTCTACAGCATCCAGTGATCTGTTCCACTGGTGTTTTTCTTCGTGGAGGCTTCTGGGGTTACCAGTAGTCACAATGTGTCTGCAGATTTGAGCCTTCCATGCTGTGAGCCAGAGTTCAGGGAGAAAGCACTATTTGCCACCTCCCTCTTTTGTGTTGAGATGTCTCTCTTTGCTTTCTCTGTGGGCTCCAATTCTCACTTGAGATCCTTGCTGGGTCCCAGGGAACCACGTCCCTCCTTCTCTTCCTCACATTGCTATATTCCAGTGTCTGGACTCCGAATCTCAGAAAGGCTGTTCACTCTGCCATCTTCTGAGAAGTCCTCTGTCTTTCTAAGTTTGCCTAAGAGTTTATCTATTTTATTCTTTCAAAGAACCAGCTCTTTGATCCATTGGTTTTTTTCGTCTCAATTTAATTAATTTCCACTCTGACCTTTATGATTTCCCTCCTTGATTTCAGTTTGGGCTTGGATTTTTGTAATTTTTTTAGTAGCTTAGGGTTCCTCATTAGGTTATTTATTTGAGCTTGTTGTTTTTTTAATGTGAATATTGATGGCAATAAGCTTCCGTCTTAGGATTGCTTTCAGTGTGCCCCATAGGTTCTGATGTGTTGTACTGGCATTGTTGCTTGCTTTCAGAAATTTTTAAATTTTTCCCTTCATTTCTTCTGTGACCCATTGGTGATTCAGGAGTGTGTTATTTCAGGAAAGCATTTTCAGGTGTTTCTAAATTTTCTGTGATTTTTTTCTATGATTGATTTCTAGTTTCATTGCACAATAATCTGATAGTAAACATGGGGTGATTTCAATTCCTTTGTATTTATTTAAGCAGGCTTTGTGGACAAGTATGAGGTCTATTTTAGTTAAAGTTTTGTGTACTGCTGAGAAGAATGTGTATTCTGTTGTAATAGGGTAGAACACTATAAATATCTATTAAATCCGTGTGTTCACACATGTGGTAAAGCTCTGATATTTATTGTTTTGTGAAAGTGAGGTGTCAAGATCACCCATTATGGTTATATTAGTGTTTATTCAATCTTTTAAGTCCAGGAGTATTTGTTTTTTTCAACAATAGGTGTTCTAGAGCCATGCACTGGTGGTGCATGCCTGTAATCCCAGCACCTGGGAGACTGAGGCAGAAGGATCACAATGAGTTCAAGTCAAGCCTGCACTATAAAGCGAGACCCTGTCTCAAAAAAATAAAAGAAAAAGAAAAGAAAACCAAAAAAATCCCAAAACAACAACAAACCCCAACCAACCAAACCAAAAAAAAAAGATAGTTACTCTAGTATATGGTGTATATATGTTTACAAGTATGTAGTGACCTACTTTGTCTCTTCTCATCAATTTTAGCTTGACATTTACTTTGTCTGAGAGTAACATTGCTACCCCTGCTTATTTTCAGAGTCCTGATGCAAGAAGGACTGTTTTCCATCATTTAAATTTTTAGTCTATGAGTATCGTTTTGGATTAGATGAGTTTCTTGAATGCAACAGTCTCAAATTCTGGCAATCTGTGTCTTTTTTAATTGAGGGGTTGAGGCCATTAACATTGAGAGTTATTAATAAAAGTGGTTGATTTATTCCTATCATTGTGCTCTTTTTCTGTTTCTTTGGTTTGTTTTTGTATTTGTTTTTTGGGTTTTTTTGTTGTTTGTTTACCTATTTGCCTTGCTTGATGTATTTTTTCCATCTGGATTTTAGGCTTTGTTGACATGATCTCTGTCTAGGACATTCTTAAGCATTTTCTGGAGTCCTGGTTTGGTGTTCATAAGTTTCTTGAGTTGTTCTTTTTCATGGCATGTATGTTAATCTGGGTTGGAAGCTGTTCGATTTTAGGGCATGAAATACTTCACTCTAAGCTCTTCTGGTCTTTAAAGTTTGTCTTAAGAAGTCTGCTATAATTCTAATGGTTTTACCTTTATATGTCACTTTTTGCTTCTCTCTGTCAGCTTTTGTAATTCTGTTTTTTTGTTGTTGTTGTTGTTGTTGTTGGACATTTGGCATTTAAATTATAATATGTCATTGGAAGCTTCTTTTTACATTGTGGTTGGTGTTTTGTAAGCCTCTCTTACCTGTATGTATGAGCCATGGTTATTTTGAAGTGTGTTGTTTTCCCATATATTTTTGAATTTAAGTGATTTTCACATTCTAATGAATAGAATGTGGCAAAAGTGAGGACACATCATTTCTGATGTAATTAACTTTCAAAAGACTATGACTCTCATCTTATTTACATGTTCCCTCCCTGGCTCTTCCCACTTGCTTTCTCTGGTGAAACAAGCTGTCATGTTATGTGCCACCTTATAGAGAACCTCTGGCCACCTAGCCAGGAAGTGACTGAGGTTCTTAGTCCAACAGATCATAAATAGCTGAATCCTACCAACAGTCATGGGAACGAGGTTGGAAATAGATCCTCCCCCAGTATGTATTTGTTGCGACCTTGACTGCTGCTATGTGAGAAAAGTAGTCAGTGGAGCGGAGCCAGCCAAGGCAGGTTCAGATTTCTGACTCACAGAATCTGTGAGATAATAAATGTTGTTTCAAAGTCACTAAATTTTGGGGGGGATGTCGCTCAGTAGTAGAGTGTTTGCCTTGCGTATATGAAGTCCTGGGTTAAGTTCCTTGCACTAGAAAAGGAGTCCCTAAGTTTTGAAATAGTTTCTGACACCACAACAGTTGATAACTAATACAATGCAGTTGGTTCAGGAGAAGGACCGAGGTCCATTGGGTGGGCCAGAAACTTCCCTTTTTATTTCCTATCTCTATGCTGTAAGAGGACTAAAAAGAACTGTTGGACTAAAATTCTTGAGACCAAGGGATCTCAGAAATAAAAGGACTTATTGATCTGTAAAGATGATAGCCCCCCCCAAATGCCCTGGTTTTGGGGCAAGTTCTCACAACTTCCAGCTGCAAGGATAGGTAGCAGTTGAGAAGTATCTGCTGGACCTGAGCTAAGAGCATTTTTAATAATAAAAATTTGGAGAAGACACCATAAATTGTTTATGTCTAGTCTGCACTGGCTATAGATAACAGGGGTGCTTTGAGATTGGAAGGGAGTCCATAAGGAGACTGTTTTGCAAGCAGGATGGGAGTGGTACCTACAGGTCACGATGGGATCTGAATTAAGGTTCATTAGCCAAGAATCTGCAATTGTCTTTTGTTCTCTTTGGCCTATACTTTGTTAACTGTTTAACCTATGTCTTCTCTCTTCTCTTCCATCTTCTGGCCCTTGTAAATAAATTTAAACCAGGTCAGATTTTTCTCTTTTCAGACCCCACTGCATATATTCTCCCTATGTTCACACCCCTCCTGGGAACTGAATGACACCTTGAGTTGGATCTTCTCTTGGGAACTGACCATCTTAGATTCAGGAGAAGAAGAACCAGGTGTCCTCTCTGAGATTTCAGTTGTCCATGTCAGAAATGGCAGTAGGATAGGATGGAGGCTACTATTTTGAGATGTTCCTTTAGTTCCCTCTAGGTTATTGTCCCTTGTGGGTAAATTTTCTTGTTTATAACCCTGAGGGAGAAAGGCAACGTGAGAATAAAACAAGCAAAGTCTACACCAAGCCCTCAACAGAGATGATAAGAGCAAAGCATTTAGTATATAGTAGGTACTCAACAAATGTTAAATTTTCTTCCTGTCTTGTTCCTCTATCTTACTCAGTGTTCTACCCCCACTCAAGCTGTGGCAGGGGAAAGACTCAAACTGCTTGTGTTATGCCCTGGAACCATCTTCTAATTAATAAAGCTAATTTATCAGGTATTGATGTGCTTACTGATAAACCTTATTGAAGCAGGAATTTAACAAAATTAAACTCAACAAATACCTAGCTGTTGGGC
>PVJO010013648.1:0-51048 GCA_004026905.1 Hystrix cristata
GAATGTTATGGTTTGTGTCTAGATGTCCCCCCAAAGCCTCATGTGGTAAGAGATAGCTGGATCTAGAGTGTGTGATTACTAAATTGATCCATTGATCAGTTTGGCATTGTTCTGCTGGGATCAAGGATGTGAACCTGAGATTGGGGGATGGGAGTGTGGGCTGCCCTGGGGGCAGGTAGCCTAGATAATAGATACAGGAAGAAGCTTAACTAGCTGCTTGTTTGCATTGCTTATTTGCATACATTCCTTGGATTTCCTCACTTTACTTTGCGGCCGGCTGGCTGCCTGTCTGCCACGCCAGCTGCCCTGCCTCGGACCAGCGGACTATAGAATGAAACCTCTGCAGACTGTGAGCTAATAAACCTTTCTTCCCCTAACTTTGGGTGTCGAGTATTCTGTCCCAACAACGAGAGAAAAGTAACTAAAACAGATCACAATATAAGTTCAGTGGATACAGGAAGGTCAGGGGTTTGAGTCAAAAGGCTGTGAGGGTCAGTTTGCCAAATGGTTGTCCGTGGGCTCCTCATTCAGTCAGTCACCACAGGCTCTTGCTCCAGTCCCTACTTCTCCCTTTCTCAATGGCTGACATGATTCCCTACTTTACTGAAACAAGGCCACCTGGCATATGTACCTTGAATAATTTTTCCTTCACCAAAACATTCTTGATTTCATCCATTCTTTCTTCTCTACACTTAACTAAAAGTGTATTTCTCCTCTTTGAAACCTACCTGTAATCTCAGTCTTAACCTGTTCATCAATCATCCATTAATTACCTGCTCTTCTTCATAAGTTTACTACTTAACTACTCACTGGTTCCTTTTCCTTAGCCTCAAACATAATTATGTGTTTTTAAGTATAAGATAATATCTCAGAGCCCTGTGAGTTTCAAGCCGTGATCTCTAGTTTTCTCTTGTACCTCAGTTTCTAGTCTTTTTTTTTCTTGACAACTACTATCAGTCTGGAAAAAGCAGCTTTCCAGGTGAGATGTCTGTTAACGAGACTTTTTAAATGTCATTTAGCAAGTGTTGGGGTGGTACTTAAACATCCTGGGTGCTAGAGAAATAGTAGATATAGAGGACAGTGGTGCCCCAATAGACTCAAAGGTAGAAAAGAAAGTCTTCTTCCATTAAAAAGATAGTGCGTTCATTTGGATATAGTACATTTGTCCAGGGTAACTGGATTTTGGGATTAGAAACTAAGGAGAGGGTCAGGCTGAAAAATTTAAATTTAGGAAATTTTCCATGAATAAGTGATAAAGAAGCCCATGAAATCACCCTATGGAACTAGACAGTGTGAGAAGAAAATCAAGAAACCAAGGACTAAACCTCAAATAACAGTAACACTTTAGAACAGATATTGGAGGAAGATCAAGAAAAAAAAGAGAGAGAAATATCTTGGAAGGTGTAAAAGAACAAAGAAGAACTGATGTCAACAGCTAAGTGTTCTTCAATGAAGAAGGAGCAGTCAGAAATATCAAACACCACAAAGATAAAGAATTTGAAGTTTTCCTTGGAATTGGCACTTAGAAGATCATTTATAATTTTACCAAGGCAGCTAGGTTACAGCGAAATAAAAACTAAATAGGAGTAATAAAATGTAGACAAATAATATCAGCTGCATTTGCTAAAATCTTGGTGGGGAAGAAGTGGATCGGGGAGGGAGGGGATGACACATCAGAGGGCTTTGGGAATTAAGGGAGAGAGCTCGTTGTTGGGGAAGCACAGTGGGACTGAACATCATTCTTTTTTTATGGTGATACATACTTTATAGCCATTATATTTTTTAATTGCAACCAGAAAAAGGTTTTAAAGACTTAAAAATTCTCCATGTCACTGCATCCTAGAGCAGGGGAGTAGTAATGCCTACTTCACTGGACTTTTATGAGGATCAAATAAAATACAAACAGGTTACATAGTGTGCTCAAATTCTCACAAATATTAAGAAATACAGCTAATATGAAAATCCATTCTGTCTGACTCAGACCCACACTTTTTCAACTAAGCCGAACTGCCTCAAATGTATTACTAGGGAAGTATGAAATAACATGTGACTTACTGGCTGTCTCCATTTGACTCACTCCCTCCCAACTAGGTCATTATAACGACCTAGTCACACAATTCAGGCTTCAGAATTTTCATATAGGGTGACAGTTCATAGCCCACATCAAAACTCTTCTGAGAATGAAAGGGAGTGTTCTTGCTAATTTTTTCAGGAGACAGGTGTAAACTAGAGCTGCCACACAGAAGTAATCCTGAATATAGGAAAGACTTTGGTAGCATCATTGCATTGGAAAGGGGGTGTAGCTAGACTTGTATTCTACCTCTACTACATGCTATGGTTTGGATATGGCTTGACTGTCCTTAGGTCTTCATGTGTTGAAATTTAATCTACATTGAGAAGTATTAAGAAGATAGAAACATTATCTGACTATGGTGTTTGGAAGCGGGCCTTTGGGCAGGAGTACATGAGGTCATTAAGGTACAGCCCACGTGACCGAATCCTGGTGGTGTTACAGAAGGGGGAGAGAGATCAGACACATACAGATGCATACACACTCCCTATCTCATGCCACTTCACGCTTTATACCCCTTTGGGACTCTGTTAGCAATGAGGTCATCATTAGATGTAGCCCCTCAACATTGCACTTCCAGAGATGCAAGGCAAAGTAAACTTCTAAAGAAAACCAATCTGTAGTACTGTAGCATTAGCTCTGTATATTTGCTTGTCCATTTTCCTGGCACACAGTAGATGCACAAAATACAGTATCTTTAGAGTTTTTTACCCAAAAATTTCCCCTGGTCACATCTTTTCCTATATGTCACTTCATGATTAGACTTTGAGGTCCATTCCTCTTCCCCACCCCAAATCTTAGCCTTTCCAACCTCTTAGTCTGTCTGGGCTGGTCATCAAATTTCTGGCTGTCTTGCAGGGCATATTTGTTGCTTTTTGGAAAAGAAAAAGGGGACCTCATCTATTCTGTCCTCTGAGGAAGAGATTTGGCTGAGGTGGTTTCTTTCTCATTTTGTAGCTTTCACTAAGCAAGGGAGTGTCTACCCGACATGTCTGCCTGGGGATCCCCCCTCTCCTGGCTGGTGCCCTTTGGGGGTTAAACCCTTCGGTATTCACAAATGGCAAAAGTCATGGCATTTGTCCAACACCTAACAATGAGAGCACTTATGCCCCTTTGTTCACAGTCCAGTTTCATATATATGCAGGTTCATAAGAAGATAAGTTAGCTGGCCTCAGACTGGTTATTCCCTATCATTTTTGAGAGTCACAAGTCATACGTAGGAAGTGGGAAGGATACTTGCTTCTCCCAACATTCTCCTACTGTACATCAGGTTCCTTCTACTCACTCACACAGCCCCGTGCTTCCCTGTAACCTCCCTCCCTTATCATGACTTACTGTAACTAGGTCTTTTCTTATACATCTAACTCACTAATCATGCTTCTTGAGGGCAAAACATACTTCTTATTTACTGTTTTTATCTTTAGACTGCTGTGCAGTGCTTGGCATATGAGAATTCTCAAGAAACATTTAAATGGATGATATAATTAGGACATGAGAGTGACTCCAAGAAATTTTACACTCTTGGTCATACCTCAAAGCAGTACTCTGGTGAGCGAGACTGGTATCCTGAAATCTGGTCTACACCATTAGCTTGGTGAAAAATCTGAGTTGACTTTGGCCCACTTTGCTTATTTTTGTCCCCAATCTACCTTTTCACTTGAACTTTGGCTTGGAGGAAGTGCAGTTCAGAGGCCCTCTGCACGTGAATAACTAGCCCTTCAGACCCTTCGCCGCCTTGTGGGGGAAACAAGAATGCAGAGACCCTTCTTTTCTAGTATGACCTCGAACTCTAGAGGCTCCAGAGAAGCCATAATGCTCCTCAGGGGGATCACTCACCCAGTTAGAGAGTGACTCAGACTCATGAAACAGCTCGTGAGATGAATGTTGACTTTAATTTGGAATGATACTATTTTAAACTCAATTATTTGTCATACTGTCAATTGCTATAAATGACCAGGGGTGGGGCGAAGCATGAGTTTAATGAATATTTGCCAAATAACCCTGCCATTTTGTCCATTCTACTCCTTATAGATATGCATATTTAGACTGCTCATAAACAGCACAACGGACATTATTTTCCATGGTTTCTTATGCTCTATTCACCCATGAAATATTCATTTAAATTTGATGGTTTCAAGTCACCGAAGTACGTGCTAGAGAACTTTAGATTGACTGAATGCAATCACAGCCTTCAAGGAAAAATGGTCCTGATGGGTGACAAAGATATGAACAGAATGAATAGCGAACTAAAGAAGTCAATGATGGAAACATGCACTGGTTGTTACAGAAGCACAAAGGAACCAACATGGAGGGAGCAGAGGTGGTAGAGACATTAAACAAGGCTTACTGGCAAAGGAACACTGAACAAATCTTAGGGATACACTAGAATTCGGAGGGAAGTTACTGGAGAGGAGGAGGGCATATCAGACAAGAGGACAGCCTGAGAAACTCTGCAGGAGAAGCATGATGCCAGGTTTACACGTGTCTGCTGGGACCTCTTGTTGCAGGTGGAGGATGGGAAAGGTAGAGTTGAAGGAGCAGGGCAGGTGTTGGCAGTTAGTGAAGAATTTTGATTCGACTTGCAAACGTGGACTACTATATCTGAGAAGATGAGAATGGTTTACACCGGAGAAAGGTTAGAGGAAGAGGAGAGAGGAAAGGTGGCAGCAGATCATAGGAGTCCAGTTTAGGGGACTGGATAACCTATGAAGGAATGAGCATTACCTTGGAGCCGGGCTTGTGCACACATCTCAGCTTTGCCACCGCCAGTACATGATCTTAGGCAAGTAACTAATCTCCCTTTGCCCCAGTTTTTTCATCCATAAAGTAAGGTAGATATTGATACATATTCCTTAAGATTTCTGTATGATCAAATGAACAGGTAGGAATTAAGCACTCAGAATCAAGGCTGGCATGTAGAAAAGTACTATGGAAGTGGTTACTATTTTATCATAAAAAGGGCAGTTTTTTTTGTGTGTGTGTTTTCGTTTGTTTTTGTTTTTAAGGTGTAAGAGGTTGAGTTCAGATTTAGATGTGTTGCTATGAAGAATCCACATAAAGACATCCACTAGGTAACTGGTCAGATATGTTCATCCAGAGTTCCAGGGAAAAGCCTTGGCTGAAGATACAAATATTTTAAAACTTCAGCATATAAATAAATCCGATTAAAGACATGAAGGTGGATAGAATTCCTTAGGAAACATAAGCGAATGAAGAGAATAGTCCATGGATGGAACAGAGATTCCTCTGAGATTCCTTAGGATCTGTTGGGAACGTGCTAGGAATAGTGAGATTCCATACTCACTAAGAAAGCCTGCTTTTTACCTCCTGCTCAGTGCTCTTTTTCTTTCTAAGAGGTGGAGAATCTCATAGCCTATTATTTCCAATCCTGAATCTCTTCAGTGGAGGAATTTCAGTAAGAGAATTAGCAGATAAAGAAAATACAATATTAAAATAAATGATGTACATAGTGTTTCTAGTAGCCTATCCAAAAAACAAGAAACCCAGTTCTGGAAATCAAACATGCAAGGACCAGGAAGGGTAAAATGGTGGGATAGTTTTTGCATTAGGAGATGTCTACTGGCTTTGTGGCAAAAAGTCATGAGAACCTGAAGGGCAGATGAATGATGGGGAGACTAAGGTTAGTAACACAGGACATTGATAACTGGGTTTTCTAAGCTAAGGTTGGGACATAGGTGTGACACAGAAAAAAGTGTTTAAAAACAATGATGTTGGAAAATCTAGACTATACGGCAGGCATTCTCATTGTCCTTCTCCTCGGACTATGTAGTGCCCTCAGGTACCCTGGGAAAAGGAAAGCTACCATAGGTAAGATGTCACAGGCAAACTGTGAACAGAGTGACTGTGCAGATGAGAGCAGGAGAAAGCAGTATTTCACTTGAAAAGATAAAGTGAATCGACTGAAGACTGTATCTAGTATCCACCCCAACCCCCACCTCCAGCGGCCTGCTGTGATGTTCTTGTATCCTCATATATTCACAAAAAATATTGATCAGGGAGACTAGCAGAGAGCACCTAAGTTTCTTTTTATTAAGAGTGTACTGCTCTGTGGGATGTCAGTTTAGCTCCTTAAACAGCACTAAGTTCATCAGCAAAACATTAGCCAAGACTTCAATTCAAATATCATGGTTAGGAAAAAATGGAGACGGATAATCCAGGCTCCAAATAAGACAGATCAGATTGTAAGTAACACTGATTATGCTGTATGTATTTATATCTATGTTTCTGATGACTTCATCTCATATTATTTGGTATGTAAATAGTGTCTCTCTGTGGGACAGCTTTAATATGGAGAGAACTTTTCTTCCTCTGAGTTCTATGGTTGGCCACAGACACCCATCTGTGTCTCTCTTGGTCTCTCTCACACACAACACATTCAACAATTGCAGTCACTTAAAGTTAAATCAGATTCCATTGAATGGAAAAGTGAATCACTCATCCTTGTTTTAAACAAACACCCTGCCATTAAAGTGTTTGAGACTGGTCAAGGTAAAAAAAAAGCATTAGCTCAGATCATCTAGGGGCCCATTAATCCATCTAGAGGTCCATTTTTTATATTGGATATATTTTCCCAGAAGAAATGGTATTTTCTTTCTCATGTGTCTGAAGGAACTACTAGTAAGTGGTAGCCCCTGACTTCTTCAACCAGAGTTTGTTGAAAACATCTTCATTGGTAAATATTCAGCTCTGAGCATGTCACCTGGGGCACTGAGGCCCCCATGCCTTAGTACCACGACTCTGCAAACAAACAAAGCTTTGAGTTCATGGGGAAAATGCAGCTTATACAGCACTTAGGCATGCTCAAAGGGCCTCTGTTCCCTCTCCATACTAATGTGGTTTCACAAGAACACCAAGATTATTTTATTGCCCCAGGATGCCAGGAAATTTTCATTTGGCTCCCTCAGATCTTCGGGATAAAAGTGGGACAGTAAGGAAAAGAATTCCCTTTGCTGTCTTAGATTTCTGTTCTCCAGGAAAATATGTTGTGTTTTCTAAGATCAGATACTTTGTCGTTTATTTTTGGCTTTAGTGTATGTATTATTTTACATTCCCCAGTTCCATTTTTTTTCTTTTCAAAGAAATATCTCCCCTCTACTCTTTCCTGTTTTGGATTGTTTCATGGGATTCCACTTTTTGGATGAAGTACAGGTAGTGTCTTTTACACGTGGTAGACTTACCATCTGCATGTTTCAACTTTGGAGACGTGAGAGTCCCAAGTATTTCCTAATTAGAAACTATTGTCACAACTAAAAACTAGGCAAGTCAGTACATTTTCTAGTATAGCCTAGAATTCTTAAGATGTGGACTGTTAGAATCAGGTTGAACTTACCCTCTTGATAGCTATAACCAAGTGCTTCCCTGACCCCTTAAAACATTATAACTCTGTCTCTATCACCTTTACTCCACTTAATTTTTCTTCATAGCACTGAACACCTGGTATAACATTTGTTTATTTCTCTGCCTTTCTTCACTAGAATGGAATATCTGTGAAATTAAGGATTGGGTTTTATTTCTATTGTATGTCTGGTGCCCACAAAATATGATGAATGAATGAATGAATGACCCTATTTGAAGAGGGATAGCTTATTTGTGTATTTAAAGAAAACTGAATACTGATTTATATTAGGTCCAAAAGTCTCTATTGTGCCCTTTCATATGCTTGAATAATTCTGAATAATGAATTATTCTAAATATCTTGAATAATTCTGACTCAGCTTTGCAATAATATGTTTCACCAATTCCTTAAGCAATGAGAAAGAAGGAAAAAAGCCAGTAACTTCACTCTTACTACTCAAGTTAGAGTAGTCTCTATCTCTCACAGGTATCTCTAGCAGTTACACAAGTGGACTTTGTTTTCAGTATTTTCTATGTTTTGGAATTGGATGTTTCTCTTTGTTTTCCAGTAATCTTCAAGACTATCTGGTCTGGGAAGTTCATTAAATGGACTTCCAAAGTACATCAACATTTGGAAAAATCAGATCCTCAAGCCTTCTACCAATGTAAAATTCAAAATGTGCATTTCCAAAATAGGAAAAAAAAATATAATAATGTTGTGACTTTTAGTCTATTTGGGAAAAAATTGGGGTATAAATAATAAATCATAATAAAACTAATATCTCTACATATGTTACATATGCTAATTACATCTATGTTTATAAGCTTGTAATAATACAAGTAATATGTTAATTGTACTGTATATGTTTGTAAGATCACATATATGATCACATAAATGTGCTCATACACTTTTTTCCTCCTAAATTATCAGAAACTCTCTCTCTTCAACTCTGTTCTTCAAATGCTCAAATAAAAAATTTACTTGCATGCACTGAATAAACATATAATATATGGGATATGTATAATATATCTTATTATAAGGGAAATTTCTGATAACCTGATTTCCTCCTGATTTCTCTCAAATCTTTTTGAATATGATTTTGGTCATAATTTTAATAAATTGCTTTCTTGACTTTGAAAATGTGTTCCCTTCATTTAGAATGGTACTGGTTCTTGATTGCCAAGTAGCTCCATGTATATTGTGTAATTTGATACTCACAAGTAACTTGTGAAATAGTACTTACCAAATGAGGGATCCTGAAATTCAGAGTTGTTAATTTAGACACATACAAAGTCACAGAGAGACCCAAACACAAATCTGGAATCCAGACCCAGGTCATGGCTTTAAATCCTATGCTTCCTCTCATCCCTCATTTAACTGAGCATCTGACTTCCTATAGGATCATGTAGTTCTTTCTCATCCTTTGAGGGCTAAGAAACCCACAGGACTAGAAAACCTACGTTAGTTAAAATACAGATAGCACTGAACTGGTAGAGGAGATATTCTTCATCAGGCTTCATTTTCTTACATATAAAATGGGCCAAGGAGGGTATTCTTTAAGTTTTCTTTCAAATCTGCTATTCTATGATCACATTCTATGATATGTCTTAATTGCAATCAATAAAAATAAAATGTAATTTACAAATATAAATGATTCAGTGCTAGTAATTATATTCCAAAGGCTTATGTTATTTAAAAAGAAGGAATATGTAAAAACACAAGTTTCATGCAGGGGAAGAGGAAGAGAAAAGAAAAAAAGAGAACAAAAGGAAAAATGGAAACAAAGGTTTTATAAATAAGGAGAGGAAGAGGGGATGAAGGGAGGGGATGAGACTGGAGAAAAAAGAAGAATCAATATGTGTTATCTATAGGTACAAACTCCCTATGATGAATGTTCTCATTATGTATATCTAAAATATACCAATAAAATTAATTTAAAAATAAGTTTTATAAACTGTTTACATAGAGTTATAAACTCAATTCTGTGTTAAGTTTTCTTTTGATACAGGGTCTTGCTATGTAGTCCAGGCTGGCCTTGAACTCACTATAGGGCTCAGGCTGGCCTCAAATTTCCTGCCTCAGCCTCCCAGGTGCTGGAATTACAGGTGCGTGACACCACACCCAACTCGTGTTAGATTTTTAAAAATTTAATTCATCTCACACCAGGACAGTTACAACTGTGAAATATTAAAAAAAAATTAAAAAAAGATCTGACCAGATTTTTTATGTTCCTGTGAAACAGAGGAGTTCTCAGCCTAGCATTAACATGGTGGCAAGGTCATTGGCCAACAGGAGTGGCCCGACAGGTAGCACGTGGTTATCAGAGACTGCAACAGAATCACATGACAGGGGCTCATGACCAGCTTCACGTGACTGGGGCATCTTGCACCAGCTTGCTGTGGGTCCTGGGGTGTGTGTGTAACTCCATGGTCCATTTTGTTCTCTAAGGTTGGATGATTGCTCCTCCCTCCAACCCCTGAAACTAAAACTGATAAAGAGAGCATTGTGTTTTACTTAAAATAAAAAAGGCCTACTCCAAAACCTTCCTGATAATTAATCTATTTTAAAATGTAATTTTAATACCTGAGTCTCATTTTCACAGTGAGGCTAATGTTCCCTGATCTGAAGTTTTGCTGTTTCCTTTGAATGGTCTTGATTATTCTATCATGTTCTCTGACTGCTCCAGTCAATAAATCACATTGGTGCTTTTTTTCTTTAAAGCATGTTTACATACATTAGAATATTTTCCACTAAACATATACATATTCTTTACAGCTTTCTCAAGTACTTAGAATCTCTTAAAAGTGGTTGTAACCCAGTGCACAAATATTTAATAGTATTATATTAAACCAAATTTTTTTTAAAAGTTGAAACACATTTTTGAGTACATTTTGTCTGAGGATGTTACCATTCTTGTGTAGTGGAGGTTTCATTTCTGAGGAGGGTGGTGGAAGAAAAATCTTAGCCTTCTACTGTAAACATAGCTTTAAAGGAAACGAGTATTGTATAAGGAATTAAAAAATCAGGAGACCTGTTTTTTTGGCAAGATAAACAAATTAGTACCTATATTTGAAAAGATAGCACTAACTTTGTGAAATTTGACATCCAATTTCAAGGGATTCCCCAGACACTATTTAAAGATGTTCCTCACTCTCAAGACTACCTTTCATTCAAGAATTCTATCTAAACATTCCAGAAACTTTGAAATGGAAATTGTTTCCATAAAGCAATATTTTTTTGAGAGAAAGGCAAAAATCTCAGAGAAAAGTGACCCTAAAATCTTTATCGAAGTGAAAAAAAGTCTTCAAAGTGAAAATAATCACCAAATTGAAAATCCCCATACATTTGATGGTTATACTCTGACTATATATTTTAATGAAATGATCCCAAGTCATGATGTAGCATTTATCTCAACATTTTGAGAATTAAATATAGAAGAAAAGTCAGAGAGTTTCAGTGAATAGATAATCAAGTATACATATCCGAGACAAATAACCCATTCACTGGATACACCCTCTACTTTCTAATGTAATTAATAAAGTAAAACTACATGTAAAAATACACTGGTGGGCAAGTTAAAGACTTTAGTAGTAGTTTCCTTTTTGAATTATAATAAATAGAGAAGTAATTTATACAAACATCCTTGTGAATGCCTGTGTGTGAGTGTACATATGTGCTTGTATATGCATGCACGTGTGCACGCACGCACACACACACACACACACACACACACACACACACACATACATGGGCATAGTATTCCACTTCTTCCAGATTTACCTATGGTCTGGGAGGGTAAGATTTTCATCAGGTTATGGAATTAAGACTAAACTTACCTTCTCATGTTAAGCATTTGTTCTGACATATGTTTCTTTCCCCTTTCCAAACTCGTTGGATTTTTTTTATTCCATTTTTATAGGACAGCTTTGACTCTGCACTAAACCATGCCACTAACACGTTACTTAATCTAACTGGCACATTGTAAAATTTTACACATGCGCTCATCCAGATAATTACACAATTAATTTTCACTTAGTTCAGCTGAAACGGGGATAATGAAATTTCCACTGGTGTACTGTTACGTCCAGGGGTCAAGGGTCAGTTTCCTGTTTGAATAAGGGTGAGTTTAAAGAGGATTTCTGACAGTCTCCTTACTTCAACTGGTTCTAAAAACATTGCAATGGAATTTCAATTTACAGCTCAGTTCAATGAAAGGAACAGATGTTGGGAGTGTGCCACCAGCATGGGAGAGCCGCCTTCCACACAGGTGTGCAAAGGGAACCATCAGCTCTTGCTTAAAGATGTGTCTTTTCTACCTTCCGTTCTGTGGTGAAAAAGAGGCTGGCAGACACTTGGAATTAATTTCTCCCTTAAGATTTAGACATCTGCTGTGCCATGATATTAAAGCAAAGTTCACAGTTCCCACTGCCTTTAATTCTAAAGGAAAACAGTAGGATACCAAAGACTACAGTATCTTTGATTTTCAAGGATACTTGAAATCATATTCTTGTGAAATTTTCTTCAAACTGGAAAAATGGCCCAAGGTTTAGGTTTTTCTCGCTGTGAAAGTGGGGAAATTTCACTATATATTTATTATTATTATTTATTCAATTTTATTTACCAAGAACATGTGTTGGTACATTGTATACACAGTGATCACATTCATCAGAAATTTCACTTTAAATAAAGTATCAACTGTAATCTTTCCTTTATAGTTCATTGGCTTGTTTTGCCATAGTTTCAAGGTTTAAATGTCTTGTCTTTAGCACTAAAAAGGGTATTTTATAAACAGCAGTGAAAGACACCCAAGAAAGTTTATCTTGAGGAATCCTTTGTCTTTCCTTAAAACTTACCTTTTCACTGAAGCACCTGATACACGACTAAAATTCTACTTATGGTTCAAAGAAGACCCCGATTCTAATGCAAGTCAGCTATATATTAAATTGCCATTCGTGTAAAATGTCCCTTGTCTGGTGGACGATAAAAACGCTTGACGAAAGCACATCTGTTAATTACTAAGTCTGATGTCAGTTCTTGTCTAGGTTAACATTAGGGCGGAGAATTCCTTTTATTGCCAAATCTGAATGCTTTGAACATAACCGTGCAAAGGAAGGCACTCAGATTTTTACCTAAATCGTTGTTCCATTCTAAGTAGAGGTTGAGAAAACATAGTGTTTACTATTAATGGCCAAATATGTCTTGCTTTCTTCTGTTTGGAAAACTCACATATTAAAACTCAAGAGAAAGAGTCTTTCAGATTATAGTAGCATACTAATTTCATATTTTCTAGCAATATAATTTCTCCTTCTAAAATAGGTGCTCTTACATAGATCTAAAATAATTTAGGATAAAAGGCCTAAATTACTGTTCATCTGGGCCAATTACTGTACACATTTCTCTTTTATATATGAAGTAGTAATCTGGACTCCACTCTTGCAGTGATATACCTGGTATGCTTCTACTTTTGAGTCTTTGCCTTGGGTTTTTCCTACGCCTGGAATTCTAGTGTGGTACTCCAGATAGCTAGCTACAGGATAAATTCCATCAGTTTTCCCAAGTCGGCCTTTTCAATGAAATCTTCCCTGACCATGTTGCCTTAAAATTGCAACTCATACTGTCTCACCTTCTTACCTGGCCCTAACTCTGCCAGGTGCCTCCTTTCCCTCATCTTTTACTTTCTTCTCAGCACTGCTCCTATTCAAACCCACAGTAAAACTTGACATATTGATTATCTGTTGTTCATTGTCTTCCAAGGCTATGCAAGCTCCAAGATGGCAGAAATATTTGCTTTGTTCTCTGTCGTGTCTCAGACACCTAGAGCAGTGTTTGAAGAGTATTCAGTGAAGATGTGTTGAATGGCTGGATGAATGAAGGAGCTCTGTGGGGTGGGTGCTATTCTTTTGTTCCTTGCACAAAGACTAAGAGTCCCTAACAGATATAAGAGGCTTGTTCTTTATTATGGAGTGAGTTAATAACTAGGTGTAGTCACTCTGCTTTTATGTGCTGGGAATGCAGAGCATTATGACAAGGCTTGCTGCTATATGACCTCAAGAGCACAGAATGTGGTCAGAAACAGCATTTCCATTTATAGGTAACCAAGTCCCTAGGTTCATAGCACATGCTCATCTGGCTTGCTTATGACTTTATCACTATCTTGATTTAGTCCCTGAATTTGCTTTGAGTTAAGTTTTTCACACTCTTGCTCTTGCATACACTGAGAAGAATTAATTGCACCTTTAGTATGTTTTTATTCTATGACAGATGTTATGCATAAGAACACTATCTTGCTTCTGGGGCAGAGTAGGGGAAAACAATTTATAAATTATTAAACTTGTGTAAAGTACTTCCATACTTCCGCAAAAAGCATCATAGCATCTTAGTCGTCTTTTATGCAGAGAAGAACAGAGTGAACATGTTTATGGAAGTAGTAAGGTTTAAGCCTGTCATCCTTCTGGGGTGAGGAAGAAGCGTCTTCTCTGAGTGATACTGAAGCACTTGTTAGATCTGTATGATATCTGGGCTGCTAGTGAATAAGTCACAGCCTGGGCATGAGAAGTTGTCACTGAATGGGCAGCTCTTGAAGAATGGGGAGACTCTGGTAACTTTTCAGCTGGGGATAAGAAAGGAGTTCTTTATGATGATTTTTTTTCCTAGACCGTAAAGAATCCAAACATGCCACAGGTCACATTGTTAAATAAAACAAAGAACATATGGTTTCTTGTAAGTTCTTTCTAATTTGTCGTGTTGCTTTTACTGAACTTGTGCAACATCAATTTTAAGTAAAATAGAAGAGGAAATGGATAATTTTGATGCCCATGTTCCACCTCTCACTGTTATTACCCCATGCTTGAATGCTTTTCATTTTACTGCAATGCCACCTTTCTAGGAAGGCTCCAGCCAAATTTGAGCTTAGCCAACTCCACAGTGAGGAAATATAGAGGCCAATAAAAGTCATTCCACCCATTAGACCACGAGTCTTAGCACTTCTGCTATAAATGCTAGTACTTTTCTTCCTCCAACACCTACCTCAATGAATAAGATGTGTGTATCTATTGAGTTTATTCTTTTTTTCATTGGCAAGTTAGGCCAAACCATATTCAATCTTCCTGTATTACTTAGATCTCAATTTATAACCAATCCCTATAGCAAGATCTGTGCAACAATTTGTCAACCCTTTGACACCACTGCTTTTCTCAGTTAGTGCCTTGAGCACCAATTCTCCCTTTCTTCATTCCCTAAATTCATTTAATTTTCAGAGATCACACATTCAATTTTGATTGACACTCTGTACTGTTACTCAGAGTCTTGGGGAGAATTTAGACAAGGAGAAAAACATCACTTATTAAATGAACAGTGTAAAAAATAAAATAAAATAAAATACATGAACAGTGTCTTAGGATTTGTGCTTTTTATACATCACTGAAAACTGGGTGATGGATTTGCAATCCCCATGGCCTTTATCTGTCACATCTTAATAAAATCACTACATTGTTTCCATATGTTCAGTTACTACTTTCCTCCATTCCATTTTGGCCCTTCTGCCTGCTCCTTGGCTAAGTAGTGACTTTCCAATGGAATGTAGAGAAACTCATTGGAAATTGCTATGTTGAGCACTAAGTCCTTTGTTTGGGACTATACCATCTCTACTAATAAAAATCATTCTACTGAATAGAATCACGGGATCTCCAATTATTTATTTTTTTTCTTCAGGACATGAACTTCAGTTTGTTCATGTCAGCCAAAGATAATAATCATTTTTTAAATCACCCAATGCCTGGGAATCATAAACATCATGTACACATGAGGGTTCTCAAAATTCTTCCTCCAGATAATAGGTTTAAGAGTGTTCACTCCACCCCAAAATTCATGTCTGCTTGGAGTCTCAGTTTATAATTTTACTGTATTGGGAACTAGGGTTTTGTCAACATAAATAGCGAAGAATCAATATGCGATCACACAGGATTAGAGTAGACCCTAAATCTAATGAGAGTGTTTTATAAGAGATAAAACAAAATAACAATAACAACCAAAAGAGGCACAGAGAAAAAAGTTGATGTGAAGATGGAGGCAGACTTTGGAGCAAGGCAGCTATAGGTCAGTCGGCACCAGAGGTTGCCCACAGCTACAGAAGCCAGGGGAGCAACATGGGAGTTTTTCTCTTGGAACAGTCAAACACTTTGGTTTCAGACTTTTGACCTCTATATCTGTGAAAGAATAACTTTCTGTTGTTTTAAACCACCTAGTTTGTGGTGATTTGTTATGACAACTACAAGAAACTAACTCTGTATACAGCTCTTCCTCTCTGGACCCGATCAAGAAATTCTGCCCCTCTTCTTAGTTTCTATTTTGCCCAGAGTGCTATGTGAACCTTATTTCCCTATCTGGAACCACATTTTTAAAGATGGCAAAGGAGCCCATCTGGAAAAGGGCAAATAGTCTGAATAAGCAAAATTTTAAGGAAAACATAAGAGACACCTGTATGTTTTTTGCAAAGTTGTAGTATGAAAGGAGATCACAATCTTATGTTGCCATTAGGAAGAAACACTTTATACTCTTGGACTGCATCTTTCTCAAGAGTGTGTAAAGAAACTTCTTGCTAAAGTAATACTCCATGAATCTTGCTTTTATTGGAAATTAACAGATACTTCAAAAGATGAAGAAAATCATGAAAAGCCTGAATCATTGCAGGAAGATATGCTAGGCAACAGGTTTTTACTTCCAAAACCAACAGTGAAGCAGGGATTAAATGATGTGGAAGAAAATGTAAGACTCATCACATATAATGGTGCAATGGCAGATGTAGGAAGTCTCTTGCAAAAATTGGAAAAGAGTGAAAAAGTAAGAGCTGAAGTAGAACAGAAGTTACAATGACAAGAAGAAAAAAACAGATGAAGATGAAAAAACAATATTAAATTTGGAAATTTCCAACAAAAGCCTCTCTGGCGAACTCAAAGAAGTTAAAAAGGACCTTTGTCAGTTACAAGAAAATGTAAAGGTTTCAGAAAATATGAATTTGCAGTTTGAAAATCAACTGAATAAGACAATCAGAAACTTATCTACAGTAGTGGATGAAATCCACACTGTTTTCAAGAAGAATAACATAAAAAATGAAGACAAAGATCAAAAATGCAAGGAGAATGGTACAAACATAAGATTCATGTAGTGATGAAGAGTGGTCTATAAAACCATGATGCAAGAGTGTTCGATGGTGACGCACATTTGATTTTAGTAGTATAAATGTTAGTTCAAATGATGTATAAAGTTTTATGAATGTGAGACTGCTTTTGAAAATTGCTTAATTTCTAGTGTTCAGATTTATTAAACACTCCTTGAGTGAAATAATTTTGCCTTGCAAAATGTTTTAGGGAACTTTGTTATAGTTTTGACTCCAATAAAGTTCATCGATTTAATAGACTTCAAATTATTTGTTAAAAATAGATCATCTATGATGAAACAATTTTCAAACAAGAAAATGACACATAAGTTTTGGTTATAGTTATTATGGATTCAGAATGCCACAGTAGAACCTGAAAAGGCTAGGGGTTTTTTGTTTGTTTTGTTGTTTGCTGTACTATGGATTGAAACCAGAGGACAATTATTGAGCCTAGAGAATGGGATTACACACTGAAGTTCATCCTCAGCCCTTTAAAATTTTATTTTAAAATGGAATCTCACTGGGTTGCCCAGGCTGGCCTCGAACTTGCAATCCTGCCTTGGCCCCTCTAGCAGCTGGGATTATAGGTATTTTCCTATTATGCCTGGTGAGGCTAGATTTTTTTATAAAAAAATATTGCAAAGAGAACTCTTTTTAACAAAAGGTTTCTCATCGGTGAGTTATGTTTTCACAAGAGATCATGCAATCGTCTTGCTGGAGGTACTAAAATAAAGATGAGACAGTCACGGGTCAGACGACCTATAAATGCCTCAGGCATTAACTAGCTGAGCAGCCTTGGCAAGCGATCTAATTTCTCTGGTCCTGAGTCCTAATATGAAAAATAAAAATATAAATATCACCACCATTTGGGGTAGTTGGCATCAAATACGATACAGGCCAAAGGGGCTAAAGTGACTTTTACTCTGGTTTAAATGACTTTACATAATCTCACTCTCCAAGGTCTTTTAGCAGCTAATATCACTGGCTGATGCCTTTCTCATGAGTAAGCACAATAGCCTGTTGTCCTGAGCTGCACCATGTCATTTCCTGGTTCTTCACTTGACTGTTCCGTATAGTTGATCCTATAGATGCCGTGATCAACACTCTTGTCTATTATAAACAAGCCTTTTTCTTTCAACTGGATTTTGCATTTCTGTTTTTTATACACTTGAAAAATGATAAATGAACATTGATTTTCTTGCCACTTTACTATTTTTGTTTAGCATGCTGTCTAGGTTTGAAAGTCCTGTTGTTTTTGATGTTCTCATGAAATAGACTCACTTCTTTATGTTCGCAAATATTTTTCACTTGACCTAGCTTTTAATAAATGGACACTTGGGCTGGGGACTTAGCTCAGTGGTTAGGGTGCTTGCCTTGCAAGCACAAGGCCCTGAGTTCGATCCCTAGCACCAAATAAAATAAAATAAAATAAAATAAAATAAAATAAATAAAAATAAATGGACACTTGAAATTTCCCACAGTCCTTTAAACTGGTCCCTCTTTTCTAATATTATTTTCAGGATTTGCAACCAATGCCTAAACAAAATCTCTACAATCAGATGAAAATTCATTCTTCATAATACCTTGTAAAAAATGGTGTAGATAAGTCAACTTCACGTTTCTGTTTAAGTGTACACACTGGCAGACTTGGGGCTACATAAATGCCCACACTTCTTTTCATCTTTGAATATTTAATTCTATCAGTTCAACTTCTTGGACAAAAATTCCCAGCAAGAGTCTCCCTAAGACATAGTAATAATTTCAGAGGGACCAGTGTGCTTACTCTTTAGGAATAGAAACTTTGTTAACCCTTTTCTATCATTCTCCCACAAAAAAAGAAGGTCTTTCACATTTCAAATATTGGTTTTTGCTGCTTCTACACATGGCAAATTAATTTGGTTTTTATAATGAGGTGGGATGTTTCAAATCTAAATTAACACCTTTGACTTTACTTTGTGAGAAGACCTACTCATTACTCTCTAGCAACTTAATGGCCGTGCAATTCTATGAACCAACATAGTTTAATGTAATCTGACATTTATGACTTCCACATAATATCAGCTGCTAACGTTTGAAAAAAGGTTTCTATTCAGAAAAAGCTCAAACTAATAAGCATGCACTCAATATTAAAATCGGGTCAGAGATCCTTTTCACTTTCATTACATATAATTTATGCCACTTGAATGTAGTTTAATAAGGTCGTAAAAATGCCAGTTGTGGTATCTCATAATACTTTTTATAAACTGGTTTTACAGTCTCCCCTTTGTTCCAAAGTTCAAAGTGACAATTGAAATGCACAGGTTGTTTAGGAGTTCTTGAAGTTTCCTCTGGAAAAACTGAATGGTGAATATATAAATTACACAGAGTTGTTTATGAAACACAGCTTTTAGGAAAATTTATGTAGTATCTACTTATATAGAGGTAGGAAATATATTATTTACTTCAGATACATTTTTATTCCTTTTTTTTTTCTCCAGGTGCTTTTAGCTTGGTCGTTTTTAATTAAGAGTAAAAAAGCAGAATTCAAAAGTGACTAGTTTTATATTATTTCTCTGACTCTACCCTTTTGTTAAGATGCAGTGAAAACTTCCCAACATGTATTCCTCACTTGGTCAACATTAAACAATCCTCCAAGGCGCACTTGCTACAATGGCGGCATTGTTGGCTTTCTGTGACTTCATCCACCCACTGACCGTTCCCTGCTTCTTGGCCGAGGTAAATAGGGCTTTGTGAGCACCTCCCTTCAGCCATTTCAGAAGAGATAAATTAAATAATGATTGCAAAGTAATATTGTGATAGTGTTAAAATATTTCCTTCAGGTTTCAACTTTGGGCACCAGTTTCCAATAATATATAATTTTTCATTCACTAGCTCAAACTTTCAGTTTTATTAAATTCTACAGCTGCACTCAGTATTTATGCTTTTGGTGACCAACCTTGATATATTATAATAATACAGAGCTAAGGCTTTTATACAAGAGTAAAGTTCTAAAAATCACTATTGAATCAAACATGATACTCAACACAATTCTCTTAAATCAAAAATTGAACAAAAACATGCATGTTTCAGTTTTTGAGTCTACATGGAGACTAGTCCTCACACAGCTTGTTCCATCTTTTTGAAGTTTTTCATTGATTTATTCCTATAATCAGTTAAGAGACTTATTCAGGAAGACCATAAGCGCTTCCTATTCAGTGCTCAACCACTCCATAGAGGCTTCAGTTAAACTGGTGCTTGGTGAATATGCAGTCATTCCTTAGCAATGTTTATCTCATTTTGCTAACAACACAATAACTAAAGAGTACAATATTTGCATTGTGTTTATCAGGGAGAAAAACCTCAAAATTGGCCATCAAAAGACCCAAGTTCAGTTCAGATCTCAGACTTACTAGCTATGTAGTATTGGGCATGCCACATAAGCTGAGTTTTTATTTCTCCATCTATGAAACGAAAATACAACATTCTGTAAGACAAAACAAAAACAAGATATAAGGACAACTAGAATCATAAAGATCATAGAAATAGAGCAACATGATCATCATCAGAGAGAGATGTGTACCATGAGGCAATGAGTAGAGTTCTGTAGGTTTTCTGCAGGACCAATACAGAGCCTGGCTCCTCAAGTTAGATGCTAGTGGTTTACCGAATATATCAATGCTAGCATCCAGGGAGGGCTCACTGTAGCACAGCTGGCCCCAAGAACAAAGGTGATTGGAAGGAATTATCAGGAAATTAGCAGGATTTAGGGCCAATAGAAAAGAAAATTTGGTCTGAGGAGGAGGGGCAGAAATCAAGGAACACTGGTTCCAGGTCAGGATCAGGCTATAAACAGCACATTACGACTGGGTGGATTTAGGACGTTATGCTAAGATGTTCTCTGTTACCATAGACATGTACCCTTTAGTCTGGATTTAAGATGTCTTCTGATTTCTTAGCACACTGTTCTTGAACTTGAAGGGTAGGAATGTACTCTCCTCAACTTCATTTTATTAATTTTTGTTTGAGAAAGTCCTTTTGGCTTAAAGAAGTCAGCTAGTTCTTTGGTGGGGAGTATAGAAAGAACCTAGTAAATTTTCATGAGCAAATGCACTTTGAATTATTAGAAGAAACCAATGCTAATAGTTATGTGGAATAGATGATGTGTATTAAATACAAACCATTTGTGCTTGCAAATGACATGATTGAAAGGGAAGTTTCATTTGATCCTTAAGAAACAATTTGATAACATTTCAGATATGGCTTTTTTTTTCTTTCCTTCTTTCTCTCTTTCTCCTTCTCTCTCTCTTTCTTTCATTCTTTGAAAATAATCTCCATACTCGAAGCCATCATGGTACTCCGTGTTTGATTTTTCACTCATTCTTGCTCATCCCTCCCTCCCTTCTTCTGATGCAGATGCTAGAGAGAAACCCGACCCCACTCAGTGCCACTCTACTTTGGGTTTTGATCATCACAACCTCAGGATTTGCAGGATGCCATTACCAGTACCATGATGAATTTCTGGGCAACACCCTCAAAATGGCATTTAGAAGTTATACCCAGAGGCCAAAGTTTCATTATCAAAGACCTGACCACAGAAATTTTTTTTTTCTTTTTAATTTTTTTATTATTTTTACCAAGAACATGTATTGGTACATTGCATACATAATGATCATAATCAACATGGTTATTTTGTACCTGTACATGATACATCTTGGTTTCCCCCTTCTTTCGCCCCTTCCCCTCTCCTCCTTTCCATTGACCCACCCCTCTCTATTTGCAACAAGTGTAGCTACACTTTACCATTTTTTCCCCTTTTCATCTTACTTTTCTTTTAACCTTCTTCTTTATCCCTCTTTTCCCTATCTAGTTCTCTCTTTTGAATACTATCTCTCTTTTTTCTTTTTTAAACAAAATATCTATTCTACCCCTTTGTCTTTATTTACACTTATGGTTTCTCATATCAGAGAAACAATTCGACGTGTACTGGTAAGTGTCTGACTTATTTCACTTAATAGTATGTTCTCCAGGAACATTCATTTACATTACAAATGACTCCAGTGTATCCTTTTTTATGGTGGTGTAGTACTCCATTGTGTAGAAAAACCACATCTTTTTTAGCCATTCATTGGTTGTTGGGCATTTAGGTTGTTGCCAAGACTTAGCTATTACAAATTGTGCTGCTATGAACATGGTTGTGCATATATCACTGTGATATGATGATTTTAATTCTCCTGGGAAGATACCCAGCAAAGGAATAGCCGGGTCAAATGGAACCTCTAGTTGTAGTTTTCTGGGGAATCTCCACAATGATTTCCACAGTGGTTGGACCAGTCTACATTCCCACCAACAGTGGAGGAGGGTTCCTTTTTCCCCGCAGCCCCGCCAGCACTTGTTATTGGTTGATTTCTTGATAATAGGTATTCTTTCTGGAGTGAGATGGTATCTTAGTGTTGTTTTGATCTGCATCTCTCGAATGACCAATGATGTTGAACATTTCTGCATATATTTATTTGCCATTTTTATTTCTTCATCTGAGAAATGTTTATTCATTTCAGATGCCCATTTTTGGATAGGGTCTTTAAATTTGGGGGGTTTGATCTTTTTGAGTTCTTTATATATTCTGGATGTTAAACCTTTATCTGAGGGACAGCTGGCAAAAATTTTCTCCCAGTTTGTGATTTTTCGCCCTACTCTATTAGTAATTTCTTTTGCCGTGTAAAAACCTCTTAATAGGATGTGGTCCCAAGCATCAATTCTTTGAATTGTTTCCCGTGCAGCCTGAGTTTTATTCATAAATTTTTTTTCAACCCCTATGTCTTGGAGAGTTCTTCCTATTTTATTCTCTAGGAGATTTATTGTTTCTGTTTTTATGTTTACTGACCACAGAAATTTTATCAGAGACCTCTTTCATATAATCATACAACTTTCTGAAAAACCGAAGCACACGTAAGAATCAGAGGAAAAGTCACTGAGTACATATGGTGAGAGCTAAATGTCAAGAATTATTGTGAATATTGAATGGGTAGGATTGTGGCAAAGCTAAATCTGTGGTTCAGCCAGGGTTCTTGGAAGCTTACTTTGCATTGTTACAATTTAGCAAGAATGAAAGAACCTGTAGGATATTAGAAATTTTACAAAAAAATCATGTTCTTTCCTGTGTACCACCTAGATTTTTCTCTGTCTTGCTCTGTCTGAAAGTTTCATTTGAACCTACCTTGAAGAGAAAGAGGGAGTAAGGAAAGGAGCCCAAGCAGGAATTTGAACTGAGAGAATCTAAGACTGGGGAGGAAGAAAAGAAATCAAAGATACTTGGAGGAAATCTTATTACCATACGTGCAATTCATTTGCAGTCTAGAAAGCAGTATAGCACACTTTAAACAGATCTTGACACATCTAAGCTTTGACTCTTGCTAGATGATTTTTGATTGTGAAAACTCTGTGAACCTTAACTTCTTTATCTGTAAAATGAAGGACTAGACAGACAGAGGGAGGGAGAGAAAGAAAGAGGGAGAGACGGGAGGAAGAAGAAGAAAAGAAGAGAGAAGAAGAGGAGGAAGAGGAGGAAGAAGAAGAGGAGGAGGAAGAAGAAAAGGAGGAGGAGGAAATTGCCGATGGTAGTATGAGAAAATGACATTAAATTTATCTGTTTTTATTCCCTATGGGAAATATTGACATCATGCTCATTCTTTATTATGTAAGATAATTCTCTTGCCTTTAAAAGATTTCCAATTGTTTGAAGTCAAACTGCAAGTAGGGGGAAAAAGATGTTATCTAAAATACATGAGCTTAAATTGGAAAAGCAACCCCAAGAACATATTTATACACAATGTTTTAGATTAGAATAACAGACTCATAAAATTTTCCAGTTGATTGTCCCTTAAAGATAATAGAACATTTATTTATATTTATTGATATAATGGCTTACTGTAAAATCCACTGAACTCAAAATAATTATGAGGCAATTCTTGTGTATGGTCCAACACAGCAAAGGGAAGTTTCATGCCCTTAATATGTGGATAGGCACCAAGCAAATAATACAGCATCTGTTGTCAAGTCAAAGAATACAAAGCAGATTGTCTCTTCACTGAGTGATAGTGGACAATCTGTTTCCTAGGAGAATAACATTTTACACACTTCTTTAAATTAAATTACTAAAAGTAATCACGCCTAGTGGAAGAGAAATTAACTAGGGTTCATAAAATTGTGATAGATGCGGTAGATAATCTGGAAAGATGGCCACAAATTTCCTTCTATCCCTGTCTGTATTAATCTTTCCCATTACTGAGAAACAAAATGTTCACAACTCGTAGGAGGAATGATTTAATTTAGCTCAAGTTTTGGGGGATTCAATCCATAGCCAGCTGGAAGGCAGGAAGGCCAGAGGGCCAAAGGGCATGGTGCAGCAAAGCTGCTTAGTTCATGGGGGCCGGGAAAGAGAGCGGGGAACCACACCAGAGAGGGGAGGGTGAGGAGCCATATGTAATACCCAAAACCACATCGCCATGGCCCACCCTGACACACCCAGGGTTGGGCTTTATTAATCTACTCGGTGTTTCTTAGTCCAGTGAAGTTGACATATCAGGATTTATGGTCACACCGTCCAAGCACGATACGCTTTCCTTCAAGAGACAGAGGCACTTCTCTTGCATCTGAGTGACTGTGATTAAGCAAATACAATAAAAGCAATCCTGCTATTTGTGGATCTAGAATTTAAGAGGCCTGGAAGCTTTTACTTTTTCCTTCTTGGAAGCCTGCCACCTTGTAAGAAGTTCGGGCTTCTTGAATAACAAGAAAAATCACGTAGAAAGAGACACCAAGTAGAGAAGAAACGAGGCACCCCAGTTGATAACCACCGCCCAGTCCCAGACACACTAGCAGTGCATACTGACTGATGAGCTCCCTAACACCTGCAGCTGCGGAAATGGCCTCAGTCGATGAAACAGAAAAGTACCCAGCTCAGCCAAACCAACCCCCAGAAGGGGACATTTTTCGTTTGCTTTAAGCACTCATTTTTTGTGTGATTTGTTATGTAGCAAATGAACAGTGAATAAATATACCTCACTTTCAGGGCCAGAGAGTCTTAAAATCTCTTGAAACTGAGCTTTGTAAATTGCAAAGCCTTCCATTTGGTAATCCTAGCGATGGTAAGAATTGATGATTCTTGGGGTCCAAAGTTATTTCCCCGAGGAAGAGGTATTTGATTGAGTTATAAGAGCCTTCTTTTCTACATGACTTGAAGTGTTAGTTATATTGCTATCTTTTGCTACAACAGCTTCTTGTGGCTGAAACTGCCAGCTTGGAGATCCTTCCACATCAGGTCTGGTTTTCCGCACTTAATTTTAAATAATATAGACAGTAATAGATACCACTACTGTACATCCTAGCACTGTCATGCAAATAATCAGATGATCAGACAATGCCCTCTAGCAGATTTGTTGGAGATTGGTAAAAATTTCAAATCACTCTGAAAGCAAGGCTTTTAAAGTAAATAATACTAAGCACTCTATCAAGCGCACACTACTTTTTTATGCATTAGGAAAAACTTCAGGACAGGGTTTCTCGTTAGGCCAGAAGCAGCAGGAGCCTGAACTGGGATCATGCTGGTGGGATCGGCTGGGGTGGGGCTGAAGGATGATGACACTTGACAGCTCAACATACGGTAGACAAGAAATTTAAAGACATGAACAAGAAGGGATTCTAATGTCCAAATGCAAAACAATCTGGTACATGTTACTTTATTTTTTGCAAGAAGACTAGCCGGCTTTTAGCAAATATGTTTAATGGGTAAAAAATATTCCTTCAAGTTAATCCCATCCTAAATTCCTATAGCCTACATAGAAGTAGGGAGTAGTAGAAAAATGGTTAGTAGAGGCTGAAAATGGTAGGAAGAAGAAGGGAGGAAGAAAGAGAGATCAGTCAATGGGGTCAATACCACAAAGAATAAATTTTGGTGACCAGTTTCACAGAACCTAGAGATACTCTTTAAAACATATTCTTTAATGTGCTCATTGTAATTTTGGGCAAATATAGCAATTTGGATGAATAATGATATAGATTTGATTTGTACATTGACCCAATGAAACCACCAACAAAATAAATAAACAAAAAATCCCACAGGAAGTTTATTAAGGTCCATCCAGACGGTGGCTTATACTGCAATTACTCAGCAATTGAAGGCAGAGCTAAATTTACCACTGACCAGTACTTTATGATTTCTAGCAACAAATTTTCTTGAAAAGTTCAGGCAATACAAATACATTTTCTTTGAAGAGATCCACTAACAATTTTACTGGGCTTCCAGTCCCTATCAGAATGTTTGAAGAATTTCTTTTTGTTTTTTTCTCTCTGGGTTTTGTCCAGGATACAACATTATGCTCAGTCAGAAAATATTTACATCTGTTGAATTTAGGAACTTTCTCTGGGTAAATGCCATATTTCCTAGCTCCTCCTCATTACTGGAGTCTTCAAATACTCTGCATCATATAAAAACACCCCAAAGAAAATCATCCACGGGCTCCATAACCATTTCAGATACTTTTCTCTTTTCTCAATCAAACTTCATATATGCATACCACATTTTTTTTCTAGTGAACTTCAAATTGGTTTCTATTTGTATCACTTGACTAAAGTTATTTTTACTATAATGACTTTTGTACTGTTAAATACAATAGATAATTTTAATCCTCATCTTTCTGTGTCATTTTTCAGTCAATTTCTTTTTATAGATGTTTTTCACTTGGCTGTTATTACAGACTGTTCTTCCTACATTTATTTGGTAAAGCCCTAGACCCCAATGTGATGGTATTTAGAGATGGAGCCTTTGGGAGGCAATTAGGATTAGATGAATGTTATAGCTTATATCTAGATGTCTCTCAAAAGTCTCATGCCCTCATAGATGAGGCTTTTGGAAGTGACTGGATCATGGTTGTGTGATACTAATCACTGGATTAGGACACTGATGGGTTTTTTTTGGGGGGTGCTGGGGGTCAAACTCAGGGCCTTGCACTTGCTAGGCAATGCTCTTACCACTGAGCTAAATCCTCAACCCCACACGGAAGCGGGGTTTATAGCTGGGTGTAATGTTGAGAGATGAAGCCTGGTGGGAAGAGGTAGGTCACTGTGGGTGTGGCCTAGAAGGGTATACTTCCTCCTCCTCCCTTGGTCCCTTGCTAATTCCTGCCCGCTTTGCTTTGAGTTGCTTCTCCTCTGCCATGCCACCCTGCTTTGGAACCAGCTGACTATAGACCGAAACCTCTACAAAGTTCAGCCGAAATAAACCTTTCCTTATTTAAATTACAGGTGTCAGGTGTTGTGTCTCAGCAAGAAAGTAACTAAGACAGATTTTGGTAGCAGGAGGGGGGTCGTTGTTGTGATGCTACCCGGCCATGTGGTCCAGGAGCCTTTGGAAGTGGCTTGCAGGAAGAGTTTGAAAGGGTTTAGAGACACCACCTAACAAAGCAACCCTGTAATGTTGGAAGACAAGTTTGATGGGAGATTCTGGTCAGAACTCAGAAAACTACAGTGCTGATGGAAATTCATAAAGACCAGGCTCAGGCGGTTTCAGTCCTTTGACCATTGTGTCATCATCTGTAGCTCTTGACAGAAGTCAAATCAATGGGGCATTCCTGATCATGGATTTGGAACCTCGAAAACTGTGAATTAAATAATCCTCCATTCTTTAGAAGTTAGCTGCCTCAGGTACTTTGTTGTAGCAATACAAAACTGACTAATTCAGGGGATTTTCATAGGACTGGTCTGAAAGTGTTGTGATAACATTCTTACAAATATTCCACTGGTCAGAACTCAGTTATATAGCCCCATCTAATTTCAAAGAAGGCTGAAAAATACACTTTAGTTGTATGCCCAAGAGAAAGAGAAGAAATGTGGCTATGGGTGATTATGCATTCTCTGTTATGACAGGCCATGTCAGTTCTGTTTTCAAAATAGATGTTTATATCTTTTTCTCTATTATCATCAATTTAATCTAAACAGCAATTCTGTCACAACAGAAATACTATAATAGCTTCCAACTGAAGTTCTTTATTTTCATTTCTACCATTTGAAATAAATTATTCTCCTCTTCCAAAAAACAAGTGGTCTCCTTGCTCCCATGTAAATATTTCAATGCTTGCACATTAGTTCAGAAAGACCAACATGCTTAAGTGGGTCCGAAAATCACTCATCATCTGTCTATGAACAACCTTAATGACCTTTTTTGCTCTCTTCCCTGCTTACCACTGCTCACATAAGGGCTGCCCCTACAGAGTGTCCCTGGTTCCACTCATCTTCATCTTCCACCATAAGTCTAGGCTTCCCATTATTTCCTTTCTATTATATCCATCATTATTGAAAGTTAAGTAATATTTGTTTTTAATCTGTCTGCCTCACTAGACTACACTGTCCATAGGACAAAGAATGCATCTCACATCAATGTCACAAGCATGTAGCATAGTGCCCGTCACCTACCCGTGGTGATGCACTGTATCATATTCATATTGGCTCATGAGCAATGATTGTAAAATTCCCAGTAATCTTATGAGCTAAGTACAAAACAACAGAAATTTACAATTAAGTGGTATTTAAAACAAAGGTAATACTGAAAATTACTGTTTTTAATTATTATACTACATTTTATTATCCATGGTCTTGAAGTTATTTATGTTTATATCTGTAGGCAGAAATACTCTATAGTGGTGTGCTCCATGTATCTCATCCAGTTCTTGTTTAATGATTTCATGTTGGTTTCTTGAAATTGGTTATAGTAAAACTATTAAGATCATGGAAATGAGCAAATGCTACAAATCAGGGATCCTTTCACTTCCATCCAGCTACTTGTTTAAACCTTTCCTAGCACACTGCAATATAATAAGTACTTCTATATGTACTTCTATGATAAATACAACTGTACCTTAGATGAATAAATGATAAAAGATATAGTACTGTTGTGCTTTCCTCCATTGACATTGGAGAAATATGACTTATCTCCTGGGTGAATACAACTTTAGCAATCATCTAAACAATTCAATAGGATTTTTAATTCACTCGAAACATGGAGGGAAGATTTTCATTTTTGTCTGAATCATACAGGTAATTTCCTTGGTTTTCTATTTATTTTGTATGCATACCTATCTCTGTTATAACATTTAAAAGGAGGTCATCATAGCAGCATTTACCAAGCATCCTGCTCTGTTACAGATTGTCCCAATATTTTTGCCAATCTACCAGAGGCCAATGAAATTAATCAGGAAACACACATAACCCAATTATTTAGTGTCATATGGGATATACAAAAACTTGTGGATTAGGTGAACAATTTAGAGTAAATCAATATATTCTCTAACATACTCATGCTAATTCTGAATATTTTCTTACCTCTTGGGGGGCTTCGGTGGTAGTGAATTCAGAGCTCTCAGCATGGTTAGCCTTTTAGATACCTGATCTTTGAAGCCAATAGTATTTTGTATGTAGAAGAGCTAGTGCTTCTCTTGCTACTTTTACCATGACTAGCATTATTTACTTATTATTTCATTTTCAGCATTTCATAATAATTCCCTCAAACAATTGTTACAATTATTTTATACATCTGTGTTCTTAGAAAGCCCAGTGGAATTTTGCACATATCAAGTGTCCAAGTGATGTTAACCAAACTGGGGACGCCTATCTCCTTTATTCCTTGGCTAGCTCTTAAAGTACTTCCTCTGAAACTGTAAAACTAAAATATTATATTTTTCTGAGATACTGGATTGGTTATTAGTAAAGAATGTTTAATAAATATAAATGAGTAAACATCAACCATCTCAACATTTTGAAATCTTATATTAATACATGAAACTTTTTTTTTTTGATAGTTTGGTATCAAAATTAATTAAGTGCCAGGAGCTAACTATAGCTCCGTGGCTATATTTTCTTTGCCACTAACATAAAACAATGTCCAGTGTTGTCATAAACTTTTTACTGACTCATTGCTGCTTTACTGTGGTTCATGGCTGGAATATGGAAAAATGAATAAGTCGCTAACATTATAAGGGTTCAGAAAGCCAGCAATTGGCATTTGTTCAAAATAAAGATCCTACTTTTTTCAGTATTCTTTCATATTTTCAGGATTAACAAGAAGAAGAAGCAAACTGGCATTACCACAGTTAAAGTTCACAGAGCTTTGAAAAATTATTTTGCTTTCATATGATCTTCATAAAACCTTCCATGAGAGTATGGGCAATGCCCCGTCTGGCCTGTTTTCCTGACAGAAGCAATGAGCATATTAGCATAGAGCAAAGTGACCTTTCACGATGCTGGCTGTTGTGTTTAATTTTGTACCAGTGTCTACCTGGGTGTGGCTGCCAGACCACGTCTGGTCTTGCTGGGTTTAGTCATCAGCTCTGATCATTTACCCAACTCTGAGCAGTGGCCAGTGTTAGGTTTCAGGATACCACTTCCAGGGGAGACAGCGACTACTCGTGAGGGTCAGACTGACCCTTGCTCACAGCATTCACTGTGCTGCCCAGCAGATCTGGTTTTCTGTCTGCTCCCTCTAGGGCCTGCTGCAGCTAGCAACTCTGCTCACAGCGCTGGCTACGGTCTCCGGGGGAATGTTATCCCATCCTTTCCAGTCTGACACAATTTACAGATACTTAGCTAGATAAAAATTAACCTAGATTCTGACCTAAAGGACTAATGGCAAAAATTAGCAACAGAAGTGCCAGACTGGGTGGTTACCCCAGTGAAGAAATCACAGACTTTTATCTTAAAGAAAGGTAACTTGGTATTAATACTTTTTATAATCAAACTTACAACTAAAAGCGATTAATTTTTCATACAATGATTATGACTAAATATTATGTGGATAGCAGTATGGACATGTAAAATCTAGGTTGCATATAAGAATAAAGTATAGAGAAAGAACTCTACAATCAATTACATAATAAGGGCTAAAGTTTGGAACATTTTCCTGGCCTACACAAAGCCCTGTGTTCAATCCCCAGTACTGGAGGGAAAAAATTATGTAATAAAACAATTTTTTTCTTTTTTTTTCTTGCTGTATTTCTGAAATTAAAAATCCATAAAACCCTTAAATAATCCATAGGGAGTTTTATAAAACAGTTCAATATTTTTCCAGAGTTGAAGTAAGAGAACTTGATTCATCAACTTTGTGAGAAACTTTTTTGCTCTTCCATAACTCAGGATATGTTGGTAAATATCTGCCCACTTCACAATGCATATTTGGCAGCAATATATTAAATTAATTATTTTTAGTTTATTTATGAAATAGGGCTTTGATTATATCCATGTTTATGTGATAAGTCTTCTACCATTCCCGTAACTGTAGTTTCCTATAATGATTGAATATAACAACATTTGTATTTCCCTAAGTCCATCTTTTTGGTAATAATTGGGATGAAAGAGCTTTAGTATTTTCAATCCACATTCAGGCTGCCAATGCAAAAAGTGATGACAATATCTTTAAATTACAGGAATAAATTTTCCTTAAACGAATAAACTCATAGCTGGGCATGGTGGCACATGCCTGTATTCTCAGCACTCAGGAGGCTGAGGCAGGGGGATTGTGAGTTCGAGGTCAGCCTGGGTGACATAGTGAATTCAAGGCAAGCCTGAACTACATAGTGAGATCCTGTCTTAAAAATAAAATAAAATAAAGAAGAATAAGCTCACATTATTTTCATCTTCCCTTTCTCTTCACTCTTCCCCATAGGGGGTGGGAAGGAACTCTAGTCTATTGACCAGTGTACAGAGAATGAATAATTATATATTAATCATTTCTTATGTGCCAGGTTATAATCATAATTTATAGTCCATGTAATACTTCATAGAAACAAATAACATTTCACTTAATTCATATAGTAATTCTTCACAACAGACTATTGTTTTCTCTATTTTACAAATGAAGGTATTGAAGCTCAGAGAGGCTAAATAATGAACTGAGGGTCATACAGCTGGATGTGAACAAGTCTTTCTGTTGACAATGTCCACATTCTTTCTTCTACATACACATCATGCTTCGGTCCAGTGCTTTTTCCCATTAGAGGATGTAATAAGATTTTCATCTGCTTAGAACAATAACTCTGCTGACCTGTAAAATCTACGTGTAGTAACAATTTTCTGTGGAAGGCGATCCATTAGCCTCAGAGAAGGCAGAAACTACTGGAGAGCTGTCTTGGAGATGGCACTCACTGACTGCTATTGGTACAGATAAAGGTAACATGTTGTACTCTCTTAAGTGGTATCAAGTGACAAAACCCACTCAATGTGTGGGAGGAGTTTGGGAGTTGAGGAAAGAAGGCACGGGCTGTAGGTGACAGCTCTGTGGTTACTTGCATGGACTTTGGCTTTTCTGAGGATAGGCAGGGCATCCTTCCTCATTCAGCCTCACTTTTTTATTATGAGTCCATCACTCAAGGAGATGAGTAGCTCTTGCTTTCTACTGATAGATGAACCTCATTCCCATGTCTAGCTAGCAAGGTAATTGTGACCCAGATCTCAGCACCAAAACATATGAATGTATTGTAATTTTCTCACCCCTGGGGAAAAGGAAAGACATGTAGCCACTGATTCCTGCAGCTAACTGCCATCTTTAAGACAGCTGGGGAAGTCAGATGTGAATGCTGTGTGGATTTCCAGAGGCAACAGGAATGCTAAGACATCACCAGTCCTGTACATTTAGTGCTTAAGAAAGACAGACATTGACTTCAACACAGACGTGACTGTGTTCAACTTGGAAAACATGACTTGTGAGGATAACAACAGAGTTACAAACTGTTGGCAACTAAATTTGAGGCGCCTCACTGATGAAACTAGGACAACATAATTGGCGAATGGTGGAGTACAAGGGTATTAACCTTTTTTGAATATGAGTTTTTGCTGTCAGAGATTTGATGAAGAACATCATGTCTTAGGAGGAATGAGTCACTCTACAAAGTCTACTTCTATGTAGCTCTGTTAAACTATGAGGCTTGTTTCCAATCACACAGCTTCAACCTCCCTACATTTCAGTCTCTAGAACCCTGACATAGCTTGCTGTCTTAAATTCCACAAGATGAACACTACAGTGCTTCTCTGGCTTTGAAATTGGCCTTCCTGCCACGCCACAACAGGAACTCTATTTTCCAAAGATACTGCCATCACCCTCTCTGTGCGATCTGTCTACTCAGTGTCCAGTGCTCTAAAAGATATCTAGAAAGCCAGTCTGGGCAGCCATGATGCAGGTGTGAGTGACTTGCCCAAAGTTGAGTGAGAGAATTATCACACTGGGTCACAGTTTCCTCAATTGTCAATAAAGCTTCAGCTACAAGATAGAGTCTTTTTCAGGCATCGTGTTCTCTAATTCCAATATAGCAATAAAGTTTATGTTTAAACTTCTGAGCTTCTTCAATGGGAGGGGTTCTGAGAATATAAATTTTGATTTAACCTTTAAGTGCAAATATTTTTCCAGGTTTGCCTCACAACTCAGAAGATCCTTGAGGTTTACAGTGAGTTAACACCAAACCAGAGATGTAGGCTGTAAATTACTTTGTTGGCCAAAATCAACTGTAAGTCAATTATTTCAAGACTCGCTCAATTTTAGTGTTTGAAAATATCAACACCTCCACTATGTGTTAGTATTGATGGGGGAAAATAGCACAGTGGACCCTCTTCTAAAGGGATCAGGCTTCGGAGGTAGAAAAGTGCTCAGTGAGCTGTCACACAGAGGGTGTTTTATCTTTTTTTTCCTTTTTTTTTTTTTCCCAGAGGGTGTTTTAATAAAGAAGGCAGAACAGGCCTTTGAAAGGGAAGTGTTGATTGCAAAGCATGTATAGAAAAATTTTAAAAATAAAGCAGGGCCTATGTGTCTAAATGATTGGTGATGTTATTTGAGAACTAGAAATGCAAAGGCTGGCATGAAGAACTTTATTCATGTTGATCTGTTCATCAGCTAGCTGTATTTAGAAGTTGTCCCAAATACCTATTGGATGGACTGTGAGAAATTTACGCAGAAAAAGTGCTACCGTGACTTTGCCAATAAATTGTGTATTTCACCATGTGCTAATGATTTTTTTCCAAAAAAGAATACATTGTGACCTCAATAAACTTTTATATGTCAAAATAATGAAACAGAACCTTATTTTCTGGTGCCAACTTTCTACAAACTCACTCTTTAAAAAATATTAATCTCACTGCTGCATGTAGAATTTTACACACAGCTTCAGTATAGGTCTGGCACTACACATCTTTATAAAGTGAACGGACTTGGAATAGATTCAAGATTTAAATTCCTCAGTTTCTGTCTGTATCTTTGACTTCTTACTGTCTAAAAAATTTATATAAGCACATACCACTACCGTGTCACATAACGCAATCACATCTTAGATAATGTAGGTCGGCTGATAATGAACCTTTGTGACACTTTCCACAGTGGAGATTTTTGTAGGTCTGTGATGTGAAGACAGCAAACAGGTATATGCTCTTTTTTTGTTCAGTAATAGTTGCAGTGGCCCTAAAACTTACAAAAGTTAATAGCACTGCATTTAAAAAAATTTAAGTTTCAACCCTCAGACTGGTTAATTTGTTGTCAGCATAGGCCAGTCCTGGTTAAAAGCCAGGTTAAAAGTCAGTTCAGGCTCCAGCTCTGCCTATTACCAGCTGAGTTACCTTATGTGTAGTATTGAACTTTCCTGCGCCTGCGTTGTTTTCATGTCTACAATAAGAGTAACAACAACATCTGTAGCACATATTCCTCTGAGTCAGTATTCGTAGTGTGCTTTATGTAGCTCTGGAACAAAGCACATTCTTGATGTAAATTTTTGATGTGGTTGTTGTCATCCTTACTTGCAAATAAAGGGCTGCTGAGGCAAAAAGAAAACCTGCACTTTAGAGTGGGAGAAAAAGAACAACTTGGCGAGAAAAAAATGCAGATATAGATAGTGAACGGATATGTAAATCATTTAATTGTTTGCAAATAGTTCAAAATCTTCCTGGTCAGGATTCTTCTGGGCAATGATTTTAGGTTGTGAATATTCTATTTCAAGGCAATAAGGAACAGAAGTAGGAAAATAGTATCAGTGGGAATGGTAGAGTAAGGACCTCCACTGAGTGACTCCATCATAAAAGCAAAGAAAATATTGGCAAAAATTGTCAGTATCAACTTTTTTGGTACTTTGAAAATTAACTAAAGACTTACAACACTTTAAGGAGAGGTTATTCAAAAAACCAGATGAATGTGAGTAAAATCATCAGGCTTCGTGATGTTTGAACTTGTCCTGTCCCATCACTCTTTTCAACTCTATGATATCCTTGAAAGCCCACAATCCCACAAATACAGTAGCTTTGACAACATCAGCCTAGCAGGCACCAGAGAGAAAAGAACAGGTTTGTAGTTCCCAAAAACATTAATCTTAGAGAATCATCAAAATTTGACCTGCCTGGTTATTTCCTGGAAATCCCAACTCGAAAAATTTGTCCTTAGTATAAACAGCCTTTTCCTTGGAAATACCTGTCAAGATCAGTAATATTTGTTGAACATTATTAAACAGTAATGGCCACCTGCTATACTGATATGAGTTGGAATATAAAGGAAATTGATCAAAAAACTTCCAAGAAAAATTTGGAGAATGAAATGTTTGCAGGAGCTTTGTATAGATCTAACTATTCCTGCAAATCTAGAAGGCCACGTACCCACGCTGAACTGTGCACGTGTCCAGGAAAAATCTGAGAAAGTCCTCATTTCTCCCCTCTGTCTGACTTGAAGTGCCACAAAGACAGGGTGTGAAAGCTAAGGCAGAATTATGACCTGCCTTCTTGTATTACTCAACCTTCTAGCCACTGAGTCACCATACCCAACACCAACAGTTTAAAGAAGGAAAGGTTTAATTTTCACATAGTTTCAGAACACGATTGTCTAAGTCCAAGGCAGACATATCAGGGTGACAGATGGGTGGAGGAGCAAACTGCTTAGTTCATGGTGTCCAGAAAGCAGAGTAGGGGAAGAGTGCAGAAAGGAAGGCATAAGAGACTAGATGTACAAGGCCATACCTCCTTGTCCCATGCAGACACACCTAGAAATGTGCTCCATCAGTCCTGAGGGGCAGATCTCAAAACCCATCAGGCTGAAACTCTAAGCCTATCCTATCTGAGTGTTGAAGATGTTCCATTCCCCTAAACACAGAATCCTTTTGCAAAGACTAGAACTCACGCTGAGTCCATGGCCCCACATGAAAAAGACTTAAAACGAAGACTTTTTTTTTAAAGGATTGTCAAAGCAAAATAGTGACATGGAAAACCCTCAATAAAATATTGTTACATTTAAAAAAGAGAAATTCATTAGATAAACAGCAACAACAAATCTCAAGGAGTAGGGAATCTGATTTGTAGTGCTGCTATGTTATCTTAAATGCTCAGTTTCAACAATAATTACAAGCACTTTACAAGAAAGCAAGAAAGTATGGCAAATATAGGAGAAGCAGCAGCCAATAGAAACTCTCACTGAGGAAGTCCAGATGTTGAATTTAACAGATGCAGTTTATAAATCAAGGGTCTAAGATATTTTTAGGAAGCCATGGAGTAAGGATAAAAACGTATGAGAATCATATTTGTGGTGGACTGGGCAGGAACGCCCAGCTGGACTGAGTTGGTGGGTTCTGGGCATAGAGGATGATCCACCTGAAGGTTATTGCCGACACAGCATAAGGGAGAACAGGAGCAGAAAATGGGGCCAGCTGTTTTCCAGGAGAAGCTCTGTTGAGGCTGGTTCTCCCTAAGAGGAATCGGCTGTTCTCATTGCAGAAGGAGCCTGGGGACTTACTGTCGTCGGGGATGGCTGCTGTTTGCTCTGGGGAACTCTGGTCTTCATCTCTGCTGAGAGCATCGTATCCTGGTTCCAGTAAAGATTTCTTCAGCTGTCATCTGCAGACACAGACGTACATAGGACAGTGCTGTGGGCTCCTGGTCCTTGACCGGATCTTTCAGGTCTCCAGTGCCTAGATAGACATTCAACACTCTTTTGCATTTGGCTTATGAGTAAATGTTCTGACTTGTAAATGTCTTGTATTAAATCTGCTCTCTTGCAAACCACTGACTCTAGAAAAGTAACTACTACAATATCTCACCAGATAGAGAATACCAATAAACGTAAATAAAAACAAATAAAATAGAAATTGTGGAGCTTAAAAAAGAAATAAATCAAATTCAAAAACTTAGTAGACGAACTCAGAAGCAGAGGTGCACTGGCAGAAAACAGACTCATTGAATTTAAGGATGGACCAACTGGGATTACCAAGTCCAATAACAGAAAGATGAAAGTAGAAAGAAAGATGAACTGATCTTATGGAGAGTGAATGAACACCACCATCTATAAGCCACCATCAAGCACATGTAACATATTATGGAAATTTCAGAAATACTGGGGAGATAGACCATTGAAGAAATAATGGCTGAAAATTGTGATGACAAATATTGATCTGTACATTCAAGAAGGTCAAGAGATTCTAAGTAAGACAAACTCAAAGAGATTCACTCTTAGACACATCACAATTGCACTTTTGAAAGCCAAAGATAAAGGTACACTTCTAAAAACAGAAAGAGAGAAAGAAGTAACTCATCATGTTATGGGTTCCTCAATAAGATTGATAGTTGATTTCTCCCCAGAAACAGTGGGTGCCAGAATGCAGTAGGATGACATATTCAAATTGCTGCAAGAAAAGGACCGTCAAAACAAGAGTTATACATCCAGCAAAGATGTTTTGCTTAGCAATGATTTTTTCTTCCTGTGTCATGAGGGAGGACCAGCATTCGACAAGTATAACCCATGGGGCACATTGTGTTTTCATTTTCATTCTACTTGGCTCGCTTTTTGAGAGAGCCATATTCAGTGTCAAATTATATAAATATAAGTTGCTAATGCTACACCTCTGGCAACTGCCACCTAGAATTGCACTTGTGTGAAGCAGCTTAATTTCAAAGCACCCCGCTTTCTTTTCTGAAAATCTGCCATTATGACTTTCAGTCAGAGACCTTTAGGTGAAGGCCGTTGATTTATTTCTCCTTCATGGGCATCCATAACAGCCTGGCCCCTCCATGAACTCTGATTTCAGCTGTCCTGGAGGGTGACTGTCATGTCTCTCTGAGGTATATCCCAGGCAATTCCTCCTGGGATACTCAGTCTATATTTTGAATCAGAGCAGCTCAAGTAGCCCATCTAAATAGGGTGCAAATTTCTTCAAATATTTTTCTGGGAACACAGAAATTCAATACAGCTTATTTACATTAAAAAGACTTCCCTTTTTGTTCAATATGATAGACAGCAAGAAGAAAATCCATGTATATCTGGTTCTGAGAATCCAAATGAGTGCTGAGAGTCAACCACTTACCAGTCCAATTATTTAAATACGGCATGACCCAAAATTGCATATTTTTCATTAATTTTTGTAAGATAATCTAACAGGACCTATAAAGATGAAATTTTATCAAATTTAATCAATACAAGAATTGACAGGTTGAAATGACACCTGCCTGAGCAACGCTTAGGATGTCAGTATATAAATAAATGTACTGCCCAAGTGATGCTCGGGGTAAACTGTTAAGTGGTTAATTCTCTTCATCTAGAGCAAATCCTGGACAACCTGGCAGAAGAGATGGGCTTTCCTGTTGAGGAGGAAAGGCTGAACAAAGGAGACCGAGAAAGCAATTATTGTCCAACAAATAGGCCAAACAGAAAGGGCTGCCTGAATGGCCAGGGAGGAAGGACTAACTGGGAAACAGAAGAACTTAGGCTGTTAGCAGCCATGTGCATAATTAGACTTCCTCTTCTATCCTCATGCAATTGCTCTCCACATGTGGGTACATTCACAGAATTGCAGAAATCACCTTTCTACATTCAGTACAATACCCTTAGATGTTTGTGGCCAGTGATTTTATTCCTGAGAAGGTCAAGGAAGTAATGAGGGACTCACTTTCCTCCAGTGTCAGCCTCTCCAAGAGGAAGTGCCAACACTGTTATCATAGCAGAGAAACTAGTATTTCATAACCTAGCTGGCTGGTGGGCGTTTTTGTACTACATATTTATTAACGTGTTGGTTTGCTCTAAGCCTTAAAATTAGAATACCAGGCCCAAGTTTATTTACAGTGCAGCGTGTGTAGGCCCGAACCACACAGCACGCCCAACGGGAAGTGTGTGTAGGTCATCGGCACCCTCTACACAGAACATCATCCATGGTGTGTTTAAACAGGGGAGCCCCCCAAATATTAGCACAGCATCAACTTTGCCAGTAATTCAGGAATAGAAATATCTGGAAGCGATAAAAAGAGAATTGATAAAAGCTTCCATTGTTAAATTTGGGCCACACATACTCTAAATAAAATACACCACTTAGGAAATGATTTGTGTTGATAAAACTTGATGGAGCTGTTTTTCCAAATGTCTTCTCCCTGCTGGGAATTTCACACTCTGGCAGGATCTCCTTTGGCCTCCCCAGTTGCCAGTCTCCTTCTCTGACCTGACCTGGTGTTGTTTATACGGCTGTTTACACATGTCTTAACAACCTTTGCAAAGGGCCTTTAATGACTTTCACTCCTGGCCTGTGCATAGCTCAAGGCAGAGCTTCGAAGGCTTTCAGTGTTGTTGTGTTTATTTGCACAGTACCCTCCCCAGCGCCCCCAAACCCTCAGAGAGGGCCTAGAAGCCATGCTGCAGGTTACATAGCTGTAGATGAGTTTTAAGAGTTGGCCATCATTGTTAGCAAGGAAGTATAGTGAGGCCACTTAAACAGTTAGAAACCCGTCATGTTTCATGGGGGCTCACTGAGAGACATGAACACTGATGTTGTAAATCTGCTGGAAAAACTGTAGCAAGGCCCACACTCCAGGAATCATCTGTTGTGTGATGGAGTATTCATCCACTACTGTTCTTGGTCCTTGGTTTCCTTATCTGCTAAATGGAAAGAGTGAATTAACTACAAAGATCCAATGACCTCAAACAGACTGCAGTCAGGAACTCCCATGTAACCCCAGACAAGTGGTGCCTAGGACTGCACATTAGGAAAGATGGAAAATTTCCTACTGCAGATGCCTTGAAGAGTGACTAATATGGAAAGAGCATCTGAACTTAGACTAGATTGAGATATTAGAGTGTGACTAGGCTAATTTATAATCAAAATATATAATTCAGGCCATGTAGATTATGCAGCATGATATTTTAACCTGGGAATTGCCAGCTCTTTCTTTCCATTTTGCAGAGACTACTGAAGTAATGAAGAAGCCAGGAATCAATCTGTCACAAAATGAATGGAGCAGAGTCAGGAGAGATGAAGAGCATCTTAGTGGGTAGAACAAGAGCGGGAAGAAAAGAAGAAGAAACCAAAGTGTGCTTCCATGTGCAAATAACAGAGTGGTGCCCTGATGCTTCAGCATTAATGCAGGATGAAATCAGCTGTATTCACACCAGCAAAATTCCAATATCAAAGGATACGCCACTCCAAGGAATAGAGATAAAAATATCAAAGCTGACACCATTTGGCATGAAAGTGATGTTAAATGCTTCTCATTCTGAAGCAAGAGTAAGACACATTAGAATCACATGACATTTCAGAAGATTGTCATTGAGACAAATAGATTCACATACTTGAAAGATTCAGAACTATTTTAAATATAAAGTATGTTCAAAGTAAATTAATCTGAATGTGCAAATCTCCCCATCCTCCTATCCATTAGTGAAGTACCATCCCCTTGGACAGTTTATTTCTAAAATTCTCATGATCTCACAGAAGATGGCCTAAATTTCTTACAACGATGATATGAAGGTTGATAAGACATCCCTTTCATATGGATTTTCATATCCGTTTTCGGCACATGTAGTTTATTCAGTGTCTACTATTGTATGAGGACTGTGGATAACCAAATGAACAGGGTATGAGCACAGCATGTTTCTGCTTCAAAAAGCAGAAAATCTGAAGATAGGCGAAGCCTGGTAATTTTTCAATGCAATGGAAACTGTAATAGAAAAGAGTCAGGGTGTCTATTAGCCGTTTCTCCTTGATGAATAATCTTTTTATGTCAACTTGGGAAACATATGCTCACATGCACTCTGAACGCTATGTGGGTAATGAATGTAGCTTTGTTTTGAAAGAGTTTTTGGCTGGTGTTTCTTATAGTATCACCCAGATAGATGACCCTACCTGATGGGGTCTCTCAGTTCCTTGACTCTTCTCTTCTGGGGATCTACCCTGTCTTATTCTCTGGGGCACTGCTGATCTTGTCATTACCAAAATCCATGATATCTTTATAACTTCTTGCCAGAGGATTTATCACTGCTCTAGGCCAATGACTGCTGTGTATACTCAGGCTCCACCTCTCTTTTTAAACTGGGAGTTTTATTGCAGCTGAATGGTCATTGCCTCGTCATTATTCAGGAGACGTTGGGATGGCAGATAATATCTTTTAGGTCCACAAAGGATCACATTCAGATGTTATAAAAAGCACTTCACAATGTACTCTAGGTATGGTAGAAAAAGTGGAGTGTGTGTGTGTGTGTGTGTGTGTGTGTGTGTATCATTAACTTTGTGGACAAGTAAGTTAAACAGAGATGAGGGCTACTCAAAAGATAAAGGACGAAAGGAGGATTTGTTACAGGAAGATGAAATTGTCGGATCATTAGAGAAGATTTCACTAGAAACAACTGAAAAACATGAGAGAAATCCCAACGCAGAAGTACAATTGGTGTGATCTAACATTTGAAGAACAAGATTTCCACTAGAGAAATGACAAAATGGAGAGGGAAAGTTCGAGGTCATTTTCTTCGTCTCTTTTTCATGACCTTTACTTTTTTAAGTAAAAAAATATTATATAAAAGCAACCTCTTAAAGTTTGCTTTTCTCTCAGTCAATTCATTGTCATTCAAAAATGAAGCTTTGTCTTCTTTTAAAATATTTCAACTTCTCTAGAAAACTAGGCAAACTTCTTTATCAGTCAGCTAGAAGTCAGGACCATAAGATTTAGGGAACATCCTACTGACCTCAGGAAGACAGTCCAGTGAAGTTTTTATGGTTAAGTTGAAGCTACTCCCGCTCTATGACAATTATTTGTGGACTTATATTTCATACCCATCATCAGCAAAAGGAGTGAACATTTAAGTGGCACCAAATTAAAGAAGAAATCTCTCAGTGCATGTCTCCCTCCACTTAAGGAGCTCTTAGCTATTGTATTGGTAAAATCAAAATCATACGATTAATTTCTTAATTCTGAGTCATAAAGTCATATGACAGCTATTTACGAAGCATTGTTGTCAGAAAAAGAATTAAATTATAGTTATGCAGTTAGAATGACTTTCATTACAGAAAATTTTCATAGATTTACCTAATGGACAGCAATGTCTGCTACAATTAAAAGAATGTGGATTAGGGTAAAGAGACACGGTCCTAGGTTAATCAACTCCTATTTTCTGGATAGATAATGGCAAGCCTGTTTTCTTTGCCCTATCTTTAAAATAATATTAAGTTTTAAATCAAATGAGACCTTGAACCTGAAAGTACTTTGAAAAACAGAAAGCACTGTTGTAAATTTAGCCACCTCTGCTCGTTAGTCAGAGTTGTTACTAATGAACCAATTGGTATGTATGTCATATTGAACTTGCATTTTTCTCAGTATTATTCTCATTTAATCCCTACACTAGCTCTACTTAGGTCCATTGTTTTTTCCATTTCACAGATAAAGTGATTTAGGATTACTGAATATCAGGAACTTGACAATATCTCAAAGAGGTCTAGAGTGGGTTAGTGCTACGAGGTCAGATTCCAAAGTTTTGGCTCAAGCATTTGCTAACGGGGCTTATGGGAGATTCTAGACATGTGCCTCTTTTGTCCTCCTTATTGATCTACTTTGTTATTAGTATATTTTTAGTGATATCTGTCTGTCAGTGTATTTTTCTTCAATGCTATTGTGGTCAGTAGCAATGACACAAAACAATCAAAGGTACAGATAATTAGAGTATAGTCTGATAAGTGTTTCAACTGGAGTTGGCTTCTTGGACTGGCAACCTGTGCAGTCATATGGCACCCTGCACCTTGGAGAACTCCATTCTCAGTTTAATGCTCTATTGTTGCTTCTCTGAAATCCTTGAAAAAAAAGTGAACAAAGCAACCTACCCTCGTATTTTGCTCTGAGCCCCCAAAATGATGTAGCAGGACTTGGTTTTGACAGAAATGCAAGAGGTATATCACAAGGGTGAAGAAGATTGGAGAAAGGTTCTTGGAAGTTCTTCCTCAGGTTAATCTTCAAGTGTAAGAATAATTTAACCAGATAAAAGAGCAAGTTGAGGACCCACCAAATGCCAGGACAAGAGGGCCAGTTTGGAGAGGGCAAATGATAAATCTAGCTAGAATCACTCTATCTCCTTACAAGAGAAAGGACTTGGGAAGCTCTGGTGGGCTGGGGAAGGCAAGGCAGCTCATTTGCACAGTTCATTGCTAAGACTAAATGTCAAAGTGGGCTAGCGACACGTCCTCTGCAGGAGCCACACTGGATTTCAAGATGGAAACTATGATGGCAACACAGGGCTGTATCTCTTTTCTGTATATGTCTCTTATCCATCTTGGAACAGAATAACATTGACTTTGGCCAGGTCTTTGGACCTGTATTAGAAACACAGGATGAAAGAAGCAAAAGGTTCTGTTGCCTACAGGCACTATTCTAAGTATTTGTTGTACTAAACAATTAACTTTTCTCGACTACTCGATGAAGACAAGTACTGTAGAAAATAGTAATTTTCTTCATTTTACAGATGAGGAAATCAAAATATAAAGAGATTAAGTAACTTTTCTAACACCACACAGCACACAAACGGTAGGAGTGAGATTTGGGTCCTAGTTGTATGTCTCTGTAGTTTTTGCTCATAGCCACTTCAGTATATTGAATACTACGATTTTGTTTTAAAATCCATTGGGAGAGCACTACTCTGCCACAAAAAGGATAAACTAGAGATATTTTTAGGTAAATGGATGCAACTTGAGAACACACTCTTAAGTGGAGTAAATCAGACACTCATGAGTACACATCGAATTGTTTCTCTGATGTGAGAAACCATAAGTGTAAATAAGGACAAAGAAGTATAATAGATATTATGTAAGAGAAAGATAATATACAAAAGAGTGGAGAACTAGAAAGGGAAAAGGGGGAAAAGAAGTAAGGGGAAAAGAGAAGAAAGGAGAAAGGGAAAAAATGGAAAAATGTAAATAAACCTGCTGTAAATAGGGAAGGGGGGAGCAGTAGGGAAGGGGTGGGGAACAGGAGGGAAACCAAAATACGTCATGTACGGGTACAAAATAACAATGATGAATGTGATCATTATGTATACAATGTACCAATACATGTTCCTGGTAAAAAAATAAAAAATAAAAAAAAATAAAAAATAATAATAATAAATAAAATCCACTGGGCTTCTATGGCTTATAAAAAAATAAGTCCTGGTCTGAATGCACCATCTCTTCAGACTTGTCTCTCCCATGTGCTTTGTCTTTAAGACATGGAAACAGTGCACACTCCCTTCTACTGCAGAGGACTATATTTTCCAAAGATGGACACCATAGTACTTCCCGAGCCACAGGCCCCTCTTGATTACCCTCCTATGCACGCATGAAGTCTATGTCTTCTTCTCCCCTGAGTGTGGGTGACAATACGATTACAGCAGGAATGATGCTACCAGACTCACAGAAATGTCCAGAAGAGCAATACAACTTCCATCTGGTTCTCTTGGGATGCTAACTCCTGAAATTCAGTCACTATGTGGTGAGGAAAGAGAGAGACCACGTGGAGATGCCTTTTATAGCAAGGGGTTGAAGTCCACATCCAAGCTAAGAGCCCAGCTAACAGCCAGAATCGCTCTCCAGACAAGGCATGAAGAAGCTTTGAGGTGACTCCAGTCCTGGCCATAAGTTTGACTGCAACTATGGGTGAAACTCTAAGCAAGTATTGCCTCGCCAAGCCCACTTAACCCTTGATACTGTGAAAGTTAATCATCAAATGAGTGTTGTTATCTTGAGATATTAAATTGTGGCTTGAAAGTTCTCTTCCAATTATTCATTGCTATGGTTTGCCCTGGAGAGTGGACCAAAACATAAATCCATGTCTCTTTGGCACCAAAGTCAGTGTTAGTCTGTTCCAGGGTGGATGAGAGACACGTACACAGAAAAGAGACACGAAGAACTGAGAAAGTAATTTCATTTCTGCTCTGCAGACTCTGGAGAAAACTGGTGAGCATATGAACTAAGACAAAGTCAGGTGAGAGAGAAAAGGAAATGAATAGAGTCATTACATAGCATTGGAGAAATGGAAGAGAATGTTTCTTCCTGTTGCTCTGTCTGTATTGCTTTCACCTTCCTTTCTCTATACAATGCTTCTATATGAACAGATATGAGAGAAGCCTTCCTGACTGCATCCGCAGCCCTCTCCACTCTTGCTAGGTCGTGTTGTTATGTATTCTGTGTGACCATATGCCTTTTCCTCAGAGCAGGGGCCAGCAAAATTTTTCTGATTTATTGCCAATAATCCCCCTTTCAGGCATTATATGTCTTGTGCCAATATTAGTAGTTTCTACTTACTATCAGATAAATTTAGAGGGACAGAAAGAATATCTAACTAAATTCTATAAGTTGTTGGTGTATGTCCTGCACCATTAAGCTTGTTTCATAAACCTTGGAATATATTTCTGAGTGAATAAATGCACACTGGGCCAAGGATATTACCATAAAAGGAAGAATCCTGACGAGGAACTACATACGATTTGGGGGTGATCCCAAGTTGTAGTTCTAATGTTGAAATTGGATTCCTCAAGAGCCAGTGGCAAAGACAAACTGTGTGGAGAACAAATGCACGCTGTTTGTAAACAGAGTTTGCAAAGATAAACCTGTTCATCCTCCATATGTGTTTTCCAGCTGGGTCTCATAAGCGGTTTCCCCAGGGTTCAGCCTTCGGCATGCGGAGGCGTCCCCCCTGCAGATTAAGCCTGGTTGTGTTAATGCTTAGTACACCTCTAGATTAGGTTACAGTGTGGAGGTTCCACATGCTGCTAAGAGGGAGGTTGCCTGGAAAAGGTGTAATCACAGGGATACTTGCATGCCCTTGTTCAGCCTCTTGCCTCCTACTGAGGATTATTTCAGAAACTTCTGAATATAACTATAAAATGTGTCTGTAGATTCCTTATTCTGCTTCCATTTGGGTAAGCAGTGAAACACCTGCCCAAATGCCAAGTTATACCACTAGCTGCACAGAAGTTACCCATATTTAGTTAAAGTAAGCGAACTGAACAGATTCTGTGACACAGGCAGAGCAATAACAGGAGGTCAATAGAAAGATTAACAACATTTGACCAATACCAAACTTGAGCAGCTTGTCTTGTCACCATCTGCAAATTAAGACAAGTCTGGGTGTGGAAAAGGTGTTCACCTGGAAAGTGGGTGTTCCCTGTAATTTCATATATTTGTAAGACTAAGTTATTGGGCAGCACCAAAAGTGAAGTGCCTCTTTAGATACCGGTTATAGAAATAGCTTCTGTGTTACCTAAGGTGATCAGCCTTCCTGGTTTGTCTAGAACTGAAGAGTTTCCTGGGAAGCAGAATATTCAATGGTAGAAGTGGGAAAGTCCTAAGAAAAACTAGGACAAGTTGTTCACCCTGATAACTATTGGTGACTTTAAAAAATTATATAAGAGAAGTGAATGTTCAGACATCAAAGTTTTCCCAGAATGTATGGTCAAATCCTGTGTACCAACTCTGGCATATTTATATGTCTATTTCTCATCTTCATACCTTTCTAACTCTGTTGACACACTGCTATTAAATTACACCAAACCAGCTTGTTAATATTCATCTGTTTTCACAAAGAAAATAAAACAGCCTTTTTAATGGCTCAAATTATTTTTATTTACATTGATTTTTCTTAGGTTTTGTGTTGGACACTTTTTATGTATTAATTTACTTGTTTATCCTAACAACCTTTTTATAGTGTTGGTACACCATTTGATAAGAGCAGAGGACAATGGGTTAACTATGGCATACTAACAACAAATTACAACCTGTATTTTCATTAGCCACTGAAGACCAATTGTCTTCAATCCTTATCACAAACTTGCATGATAAAGATAATTGTTCTCATTTTATAGATCAATAAAGTGAGGCACAGTGAGGTTATATGATATATTCTGGGCCACATGGCTTTCTTTGAACACATTATCTTATTTTATGTTTTCCTTTATCAAGCTAATTTTACATCATGCTGGCCTTAGAAGTGACCTTGATCTCCACGCATTTAATTAAATACATATTCAAGATTTCTTATGAAAACTTCAGTCACATAAAAGAATTGAATTGTACAGTGATCATCTATATTTCCATGGTTTAAATTCTATAATTAACATTTTTGTTATTTTTGCTTCATTGTATATCTAACCATCAAGCCGTCTTATTTTTGATGCATTTCACAGTGAGTTGTAGTCAGAAATACCTTTAGATTCTGGTTATTGAAGGAGCTTCTGTGTTACCTAGGATGATCAGCCCTCCTAGTTTTCTGATCCCCTAAAGTTTTCATCATGTGGTTTTTTTTTTTTTCTTTTTTCTTTTTGGTGCTGGGGATCGAACTCAAGGCTTTGTGCTTGCTAGGCAAGCATTCTAACCACTCAGCTAAATCCCCAGCCCCTAATCATGTGTAGTAATAAGAATTTAACATTGGTTTACAGGCTCCTTTAAAAGGTAAAGTTTACATATAAGTGAACACCTTTTAAACATAATTCAATGCTGGTTTTTAAAAACATTAGTACATTTTTGCAATATATTATGAATACATTTATCCCAGGGAGCTGGTGCATGTATATATTGCATCATAATCCTCTTTATTTCTTCTTCTCTTTCCCTCCTTACCAACAACTCCATCTATGGGTTCCCTTCCCATTTACAGAAGGCCTACCTCCTTGTTTCCTCTTGTTTTTTATTTTGCTCTTTATTTATACTTCGAGTCTGTCATATAAGAGAAACCATGTGATATTTAAACTGCTGATAAACATCTAAATATTAAATATGTCATTTAATGACACTTGACAGATCCATATACTTGTTTAATAGGACAAACTTCATCATTTCCTCATTCTCAGACTCCTCTCTACTTGTCCTTTCCCTCTTCTTCCACCTCCAGAGACAAATAATGCTCTAATTTTGTTCCTCATGTTATATTTAACTGTTTTCAAATGTTATACAATAAGTGGGCATATGGAACTCCAATTAGCCATGATCAAAAAAAAAAAAATCTACCTCAAGGCATATAATAGTTAAGATACCAGAAATTCAACAGAAGAGACAAATCACTTACAAAGGTGATTTGTTAGAGAAAAGAACAAATCATCTATAAAGGCAAGCCCACCAGAATCACAGCAGACTTCTCAATGCAAACCCTCAAGGCGAGGAGAGCTTGGAGTGAAGTATGCCAAACCCTAAAAGAAAACAGTTTCCAGCCCAGATTGATGTATGCTGCAAAACTATCTTTCAAAATTGGCATAAAAGCAAGATACTTCCATGACAAAGAATACCTGAAGAAATTTATGACCACCAAACCATCACTCCAAATTGTTCTCAAAGCCATTCTAGAAAGAAAGAATGAGGAACACAACTTCATGAACCCTAACAGAATGAATCCACTAAGCAAGGCAAGTAATTAAGCAGAAGGGAAAACTAGGAATCCAACAACAGGTAAATAATATGACAAGAATAAGTCAACATGTGTCAGTTATAACCATCAATGTAAATGGTCTCAACTCGCCAATCAAAAGAAGCAGATTGGCAGAATAGGTCAAGAAGCAAGATCCAGCAATCTGCTGCATACAAGAAACACATTTAATTCAAAAAGAAATTCCTAGACTGAAAGTCAAAGGATGGAAAACAATACTTCATGCGACAGGAATCCGGAAAAAAGCAGGGGTAGCCATTCTATTTGCAGACAGAGTGGATTTCAAGCCAAGACTCATTAAGAAACACAAGGAAGGTCACTGCATCCTTGTAAAGGGAAAAATCCAAGAAGAAGAGATGACAATCATAAATATATATGCACCAAATACCAGCACGCCTAATTACATACAACAAATATTGACGGACATGAAAAACCAAATAAGCACCAATATGATTGTAATGGGGGACTTCAATACCCCACTGTCACAAATAGATCAACTAGACAAAAAGTCAACAGGGAAATATCAGAACTAAACCAAACTCTTGAAGAAATGAACCTAGTAGATGTATACAGAGTATTCCACTCCACAACATCAGAATACACATTCTTCTCAGCTGCACATGGGATTTTCTCCAAAATAGACCACATACTAGCTCATAGAACATGTTTAAGTAAATGCAAAGGAATTGAAATTATCCCACGCATACTATCAGACCACAGTGCATTGGAACTGGAAATAAACAGCAAAAGGAACCACAAAAATTCCATAAACACATAGAAATTGAATAGCATGCTCCTGAACAATCAGTGGGTCAGAGAAGAAATTAAAGAAGAAATTAGACAGTTTCTACAATTGAATGATAATGCCAATACAACCTACCAAAATTTGTGGGACACAATGAAAGCAGTTCTACGAGGGAATTTTATAGCATCGAATGCCCATATCAGAAAAACAGAATGAGCTCAAATAAACAACCTAATGTTGAACTTCAAGCTTCTAGAAAAAGAAGAGCAACTCAAACCCAATGCGCATACAAGAGAGAATATTATAAAGATCAGAGCTGAAATAAAAGCAATTGAAACTAAGAAAACAATGCAAAGAATCAATGAATCAAAGAGTTGGTTCTTTGAAAAATGAAATAAAATTGACAAACCCTTATCCAGCCTTAAAAAAAAAGGAAAGAAAAAACTCAAATTCATACAATTAGGAATGAAAAGGGTGAAATCACAACAGATTCTGCAGAAATTCAAAAGATCATCAATATCTACTTTGAGAACCTGTATTCCAATAAGATCGAAAATACAGAAGAAATAGACAGATTCCTAGATACATATGAATTGCCAATACTGGATCAAGAAGATACAAAAACTCTAAATAACCCAATATCAGCCACTGAAATTGAATAAGTAATTAAAAACCTACCAACAAAGAAAAGCCCAGGTCTTGACGGATTCACTGCTGAATTCGACAAGAAATTTAGAGATGATTTAATGCCACTAATTCTCAAACTCTTTAACCAAGTTGATACAGAAGCAATATTCCCAAATTCATTCCTGCAAATAAGCATTACCCTGATACCAAAGCCAGAGAGGGATCCAACAAAAAAAAGAGAACTACAGGCCAAGCTCATTAATGAACATAGATGCAAAAATCCTCAATAAGATACTGGCAAACAGAATGAAACACATTATCAAGAAGATTATACACTATGACCAAGTAGGATTCATTCCAGGGATGCAGGGATGGTTCAACATATGCAAATCAATAAATTTTATACACCATATTAACAGAGCCAAGGACAAAAACCATATGATCATCTCAATAGATGCAAAAAAGGCATTTGACAAGGTCCAATACCCATTCATGATAAAAGCCCTGCAGAAAATTGGAATAGACCATCCTTATCTCAATCTGATAAAAGCCATCTATGACAAACCAACAGACAACATCACACTAAATGGTCAAAAACTAAAATCTTTCACTCTAAAATCTGGAACAAGACAAGGATGTCCGCTCTCACCACTCTTATTCAATATAGTTCTGGAAACATTAGCCAGAGCAATTAGACAAGAGAAAGAAATAAAAGGAATAAGGATAGGAAAAGAAGAAGTTAAATTATCATTATTTGCAGATGACATGATACTCTATATAGAAGACCCCAAAAACTCCAGCAAAAGACTTCCAGATTTAATAACCTAATTCAGCAGCATAGCTGGATACAAAGTCAGCACTCAGAAATCAATAGCATTCCTGTACACAAACAACAGACTCACTGAGAGAGAAATTAGGGAAACAACACCTTTCACAATAGCATTAACAAAAATGAAGTACCCAGGAATCAATCTAATGAAGGAAGTAAAAAATCTATACAATGAAAACTACAGTACTTTGAAAAAGGAGATTTGAAGAGGATATCAGAAAACGGAAAGATATCCCTTGCTCTTGGGTAGGAAGAATCAATATAGTGAAAATGGCCATACTCCCAAAACTGCTATACAGATTTAATGCAATCCCAATTAAATTACCAATAGCATACCTCACAGATATGAGAAGACAATCCTAACATTCATTTGTAACCAAAAGAAATCTAGAATACCAAAAGCAATTCTGGGCAACAAAAGCAAAGCAGGGGCCATCACAATCCCTGACCCAAAACTTATTACAAAGCTACTGTAATAAAAACAGCATGGTACTAGCACAAAAACAGACCCCAGGACCAGTGGAATGGATTAGAAGATGAAGAAACAGGTCCAAACACTCTCAGTCACCTTATCTTTGACAAAGAGGACAAACAACCTCACTGG